>BSUD01000004.1:4397089-4422279 GCA_033239045.1 Fagopyrum esculentum | reverse complement strand
TTTATAATATACTTTTCTATAATCTTAAAATTAAAAAAAACATAATTTTTTTAAAAATTTTCGAATTAATATAAATTATATAAAATTTAAATTCAAAATAAAAAAATTTATTATATTTTAATTCTCTAGACTATTAATAAAGTTTCAAAAAAACGTTTTTTATTTGATTATATATATATTTTTTAAATCAAAAGTAAAAAGTAAAAAAAATATTTTTATTCAAAAATAAAAAATATATTTATTTTAAAAAATAAAAAAATATATATAAAAACTATATCTATTATAAATTTATTAATTAAATTTAATGAGGTCATAATCTATTTTAAATTTATTTTTTAAATTTTTTAATGAATTTTAATGTAATATATTAAGAATGGGTATAAAGAGGAAACAAATGAAACCTTAAGGGCACCAAGAGAAATTTTGAAACTTAGTGGTTACAAAATAAAAAGTCCAAACCTTGATGATACCACTAGGAAAAATCCTTTTTTATTTAAAAAGATAAAAATTGGCTTGCAAACGTTGGCATGCATGCGTAGTGTGTTTGCACAATAGATATATTTTTTTCATAGTAAAATTCACAAAAATATTTCACGCGCATTCACAATGCATTACAATGACGTATTCAAAATGCGTTTTAATTTGACGTTTTTGTAAATTCATCGCCGTGCCTTTAAAAGTTCCGTAAAAAATAACTGACATTTCCATTAATTACATTTTTACGGAGTCGTGGTCAAAATTGTGGCTCTCGGCTACTTGGTTCTTGCCATAGACCTTCCACATGAGAAAGTGACGCTTGGTTGTAAAGAGATTGTCGGATGGGCTGCAATATGAGACAAGTTATTCGTTTTTAGCTTGAGCTCGTTCATTTTCTAAACGACCCGCTACAAACACATTTTGAATCTCGTATAAAATTTAGGTTTGATTCGAGATCGGTTCGTTTGTAAATGAGTCGAGGAAAACCATCAATAGACAAGGACACTCATAAACCAAAACATTTCACCTTCAGCATAACCATCAACAAAACGGGTCCAAACTCAATACAAATATACATCATCAAAATCACAATACAACCATGAGTGGAATACAAGTCAGGAAAGATAAGCATAAGCATAAAACATTAGCTGCGGTGCTACGCAATCAATCCATAACCTCTGGTCTAATAGAAATACCTCAAAGCAACCCAAAATCCTCACAAACCTGCATCTAGACCTCTCGTCATACGTACAACTGAAGACCAAATGGTCATGAGACTCACTCTTACTACCACACCCCTAGTATGTTGGATCAATGTCCAGGAAATACAAAGTGTCTTTGGTAGAAAGTCTTCCAGGTATCACCATCCGAAGAATGAAGCAATGCTTGAGCGTATTGTCCGAGTTCCAAGTTGAACCACTCCACCGTCTCCCCACGCTCCCGGAACATCTCATAAGCCTTAGCAACTCTAAACGAGTCTCCATGACAACATGATTACAAAACCTCATCCAACGAAGTCTCCTCATCAACAAAAGTGGTTAGCTCATCCCTAGCACTAGTGACGGCCCTCACTAAGGGTGAATACCGACGACGAGTCACCCATGCATCTGGCTCCACCACGTGTAAGTTTGTGTTATGGATCAACCTCACCCAAAAGTTGTCCCTCTTGGCATAGATATGTCAGTAGTATTGCCACATAAGTGCCGAGTTCCAAGACCTAAGGTCAATTGACCCAAACCCCCTCACCCTTGGACATACAAATACACGATCACCCAACGCGAGGCCAACTCCACAAGAATTGTTTGCACAAGTCAATCAGTCTATCCATAATCAAAGCAGGGACGGACAACAGAGATAACTAGAAGCCCTTAATACCCTACAACATCACCCTGATTAAATCCACCTTCCAACAAACAAAAGATGCATCTTATTCCACGGACATATATGTTTTTCAATCCCGTCAAGAAGAGAGGGGGAATAATCCCCAACACGTAGAACATGGGGCGCAATCGGGATCCCAAATACTTGAACAGAAAACTACCAATAGCATGCCCTGAAAGCTAGATTAACTCGGGCAAATAAAATGTTCTCACAATTTTCTTAAAGATAAATAAAATAGATACTAGAGGAAAAGAAAACGATAAATTTAAAATTTAAACTACGAGAGATAAATGAGTATTTTATCAATATATTAAAGTAATAAAGTGTGATGAGTTGAAAGTTATAAATGCAATTTCAAACAATAATGAATGTTTATGTTAATTTTTTAATGGAATTGTTAAAGACATGCTCTCTGATTTACACGCTGAACAACACAATGTCCTGTGTTGAAGTTGAAACATTTTAATGATGTCATTGTGTGTTCAAGTTGAGGTTTTTCAACGCAGTAGTTCGGCGTTGAGGTTGAACTATTCAATGCATACACTCGATGTTAAGTTGTGCAATAATAAGTAAAGCCTTTTATAAAGTATTTTTTTAATTAAATATTTCCTATTATGTTTGAGTAATATATGGTGCAAAAAATAGTACTCCATCTCATTCACAATATTTGATATTAGAGTCTTAAAATTTTGGTTCGCAATATACTCAAACTTTTAAAAATTGAACTATCTATTTTTTGATTATTTGTATTTTTTTACTTACAGTGTACTTAAATAAGGATCAACCTCCTCAACAATCAATATGTAAATTGGTGATTAAAAAACTTTGTACTCAACAATAAACCTAAAAATTGTTCGCAACCTCCCACATAAGAAAGATGTTCATGATGGTTGATCCAGTCATGAACATTACTCAACAACTAGAACTTACACGATAACATAACTAAGATATAAATTTACTTGTTCAATTAGCATATTATTATATTGATTTTAGTTAGCCACAAAAAAGAGTGGCCCAAACTCTCCAGAGAAGACAATCGGAGCACCGACACGACGAGGTGAGTGGACATCAAAACTTACCAGACTCCAAGAGCAACAAAATAAAGGTTGGGGCCTGGGGGTGATAGGCGGATAACCACTGAAGGCTTCATCAACTAGAAATTTTAGAGGTTTCTTTGGCATGAAGGGTGAGTTCCTCGTCTATGAAAATTAGTTGACGTTGTGACCATTGAAACATTGAATTGTGACAATTCTTTGTATCAAGAGAAGATTTCCCAATTCTTCATTCAAGAGGGATCATCTCAAATCAAGATTGTTGGTTGTGAGTCATTACGAGCATATCCAATCCTTTAGGGAGTAAAGATCTAACCAACCACATGAATTTAGTCACCCCAATAATGGAGGAAAACGAGGATCAGAGGTATTAAAATTTGTGAAAATAGGATTGCCGTCGCTAAGGGAAACCTAGAGTAATCAAAACGTCTAATGTTTCGCTATGCCTAATTTTTCTTAAGACGGTTAAGTATGATATTTGCTAATCGCTTCGCTATGCCTTTAGAGCCCATTTGTCCCCACTAAGCTCAATCCTTCATCTAAAAAACAAAAGCATGCTTAAACGAGATTAACTACTTGTTATAGGTAGTTGTTGCGAAAGACCAAACCAAACCAAGAATAACAACAATTTGTAAGATTAAACGGGAAAACCATTTATCCCCACCAATATTGGTGTAACCCACCATCAAGCGGAAACCCGCTACTAAGGGAAAAGCAAACATAGAAACTCAAAAATAAAAAAAATTAGTGTTCGAGCCGTGCGTACCTTCTAATAAGATTAAAATTAAAAATATACTTATTTACTCAAAATTAAATCATTTTTCTAGGCTTTTAAGTAGGGGTGGGCATGGGACGGGACGGGATAGGGGTTGTCCCGCGTCCCGTCCCGCAAGTTATTTGCGGGATGGGACGGGACGGGATTTATGACATTTTTTCTTCGTCCCGCGCGGGCCTTGTCCCATGTGGGACGGGACGGGACGAGACAAATCCCGCGAAAATTACGCACCGATTATATTTAATATGTATACTTGTTTTCTCTCGTGTTTAAAGACATAAATGATCGGGAAAAAAACTCGATACCGAATTATCGATTCATGACGCCTACATTAATAGTTTATACATTAAAAACAAATTCAAATTACATCAAAATTGTCTTACCGACTCACATTCAAAAAATAACAACAGATAAATTTATGAAAATTATATTTATTTAACTATCGATTACAATTGTGGTAATCCACAAATACAAGGGCGATGGAACCAACTAGAGCAAGGGTGTCGATGGAACGGACCAAAGCAAGGCGGCAAACGGACTAAATCAAGGGAGATCAGAAACTCTAGTATTTTAGATCCAACCGGATGAGTAGTAAAGAATGAGTGAATGAATGATGAAAAAATCATCGATCTAATAATTTTAAAAATAGAAATTTTTTTAAAAAAATTATAATTTATGTATATTATTTATCTATATAATATTTATAAAAATATAAAATATTATTTATATATATATGCGGGACGGGACGGGATTAACCGGGATGGGAAGTCTTCGTCCCGCGTCCCGTCCCGCAAATTTTTTGCGGGACGGGACGGGACGGGATTAAGCGGGATTTATGCCCACCCCTACTTTTAAGAGTTACATTTTTCCCCTCGTCTACAAAAAAAATAATATTTTTATTAATGTTAAAAATATAAGGTTTTAATATTAATTATTAATTTTCTCAAAAATTGAAAATATAGGGTAATAAAGTTAGATATGAGATGATAGTCGATTGATTTTATATTAGACAATTAATGTGTAAAAAAAAAAAAAAAACACATTTCAAAAGCTGAAAATATAGGTATTTATTAACTTTTGTTTTTGGATCCTATACGAAAATTTGGTTAGAACTTAGAAGTGTGATTCCGATCCATTCAAGGATATTTACCACATGATTATAATTATAAGGGTGTTTTATAAAAAATGTATATTGGCTGGGTGATTTATGTAATTTGTCCTTTTCATTTTCCAAATTTGTGTTTGTTCTGAACAAGTTTACGTAGCGTAGCATATACGCTTTGAACTGCAAAATGGGTTGAATTCTAAGTTCTAACAAAGAAAAGGGTATTAAAGTAATTTCTACTTATGAATAGAAGAATAAAAGACAGAAACACCAAAACCGCTTGATACTGAAATATCCGCTTACAGTTAAAGCCTAAAACCCAGACCTTGTTTTCCTTCGCATTATTTGGTTTTCCATTATGGCAAACCTCAGCCCCCATGACCCCACGATCAAGATCAACGGTTGTAACTTCTCCACATGTAAATCTCCCATTCGACAACACAAGTTCGTCGGGATTCAGGAAAAAGCAAAAATAAATTAAAATTAAATAAACAAAGACCGAGGTCCCTCAATCACCATCATCGTCATCCTCTCTCCTTCCTTTCTCTCTCCATCCATATTCTCCTGTCTCTCACAAATTTGTGTTTTTTCTCTCACTCAAAACTTCCATTTCCCACCAAAATTTCCACTGTCCCTCCCCAGGAAACCTCACCAGCTCACTCTACAATGTGTTATCTCTTCATTGACCATGGTTTCGCTTCTGATTAGTTCCTAAATCCGTGCGATTTCAGTGTGATTAAGTTTTTCGAGAAGTTCGCTTTTTCGAATTTGGGGCTAGATTGAAGAAGACAATGATTGAAGCAATGGAGAGCTCAATGAATGCTGGAGTTGATCGCTCCGGAGTTGGATTCACTCCGATGCACCACCATAGCTCTTGCGGCGAGAGCAGCGAGGAAGAGCTCTCGGTACTACCACGTCACACTAAAGTAGTTGTCACTGGAAACAATCGTACAAAATCAGTTCTTGTTGGTCTCGAAGGTGTTGTTAAGAAGGCTGTGGGTCTTGGCGGATGGCATTGGCTGGTAATTTTTTTTACTCGATATTACATTGGCGTTGTTTTGTTTGTAATTTAATCAACGGGGCCGTATATTTGAATTCTAGATTGAATTTTCTGTTGCTGATCACGATCTCGGTCTGAATTAATGGGGATCATTAGTTTATAATAGCTGCGAATTGAATGCGAGCTTGAACTGCATTTTCGAACACTGCTGTAAACGATTTGATCATTTGGGCATACACGAATTAAATTCGTTTCTACCTTTTTATCTCGATGAAAACCTAATTTGGGTTTTATCACTGCCACTGATTGCTTGCATCCATTTCAGTGATTTCATCGATGGATCTAGAATTTATTGCTCCTGCATATTAATTAGTGTTGTATTGAGCTTTACTTCTTAGAATTATTTTTAGCTCAATTTTGGGAGAACGAATCTGAATTATTGTTGTTGTTGATTGATAGTAGATGGATCATGTTGTTCCTATTTCTTTTGACAGCCAAACAATTTATTTCCCAAGCTTCAATCATTCTGTCCTTTTGTTGCATAAATGATATCATAATACCTTAGGGGCTATAATTGCTTGATTTTATCAGAAGCTGATTGGTCCTGGATTATGAACGTATAGGTACTTACTAATGGCATTGAAGTGAAGCTTCAGAGGAATGCTCTTAGTGTGCTCGAACCACCCACCGGCAATGAGGATGACGATGAATTTGAATTTGTGAGCGGTAACCGGAACAGTTTGGATTGTTAGTAGTCTTTTCAAATTGGTGTAGCACAATAGCATACTCAAATTACATTTTTTTTAAATTTTGGTTTTATGCAAATTTGTTAGTCTCATTAGGTTGTCCCCATCTTTTTAAGAGCATTAATCTGTGATTTGCTTAATTTTCTTTCCCAATTAGGAAAGTGAAGATGGAGAAAGCAAAGAAAACTAAACACTGCTATACTACCTAATAAGCACATTGGTATTTCAGTGGAACTCATATAGTCATATTGAAGAATAGTCAACACAGTTAGGCATTATTGGATTTATGCTAATGCAATCTTGGATTTATTTAGATTTGTTGTCTCTTAAATTAAGGGAGAAAAGTAATTGATTTTGTATCATAGGATTCTTTTTCTTTGCATAACCTTTTACTTTTCTATTTCTAAAAGTTTCCACTATATTATTCTTTTTACTTTTTATATCCCCTACAAAAAAAAGAAAAAAAAGAAGAGGAATTTAATAGTAGCTCTTTTTAATTGTGCTTCTGTTATGTTTGTTTCCAGCATCCTATGACACTCAAAAGTCCCAAAGATCAAGGAATCGTGTCCATAAATCATCTGGGTCATCTCAGAAAACCATGAGCAGATCTTTCTCAAGTGATTCACAATCCAAGGGCTCTATTTCTACTCCACATGGGACCATGGTATATAAAACATCTTGCCCCTTTTTCTTTCCCTTGAAATAATGTAGAGGAAAATAGTTGTCGAAATTATTGGCTTATAGGCTTTCTTCCTTGTTCTCTTTAAAGTAGAGATTGAATAAAGGAAACATTCTTATTGTTTCTATATTTACATTTTGATAGAAAGTTGATCTTAGCAAGCTGGAAATGACCGCGCTACGGAGATATTGGCGCCATTTTAATCTGGTTAGATTTCTGTCACCTTGTTTGCCAAAATCAGTTTGTGGGGCATATTGACAAGTTTATGCTCAAATTTTATTGTCAATTAGGTTGATAACATGCCTAACCCTTCCAAGGAGGAACTAATCGATGTTGTCCAAAGGCACTTTGTGTCACAGGTATAGTTACATTAGTTCTTTTGCCAGTGAATTCTACTGTCTTCGAACGGTTCCTAAATTGAGTCTTTTTCCTTTGAAGCAATTGGATGAGCTGCAAGTAATTGTCGGGTTTGCGCAAGCTGCAAAGAGACTGAAAACAGTTTGCAAATGATCCCTCAAGAGGAAAGCTGTAGCTTGCCACGCCCACGAAGCTAACTGATGATAACCAGTAACAAGACATCCCTCTTCCACAATCTAGTTTCAGAAGTATCTATCTGTAATATAGTACTGTTCCTCCCTACCTCTTATCTCTCTCTCTATATATAAATACATATGCATCCTGTTCTTCCTGTCTCCCTCTATGTTGTTATTAATCAGTATAATTATGTGTCAGTAGGCTGTGGTTAAGGACTTAAGGTTGTAGATATGTGGTAAAAGACATTTTGTGTTGCAAGTACTTTGGTAAATGCTAACTGCTGGTGGAAGTGGGTTTTGATATACTAATCATAAATTTCATTTCTTGTCCTCTGCTACTCTAATTATCAGTCTTGCTCCTGTCCGGTCCTCATCCCATAAATTGTGTTTTGGTCCAATTTTTCAAAAAAGAAATATAAAATTATATTTTTTTTTGTTCATGACTCGTTGAGCTGAGCTGAGCTGAGCTGAGCTATAGGACATGGAGGACTATGATGAGCTTTCCTTTAGGGTAATTGGATCCCCATCCCCATTTCCTCACCATGCTTTGCTTGTTTTGAGCTATTTCTGGAAAAGCTTGGAAATTGTTGTTGCTATTCAACTAAATGCTTGATAGATAGATGCCCAGTTGAATAGCAATTGAGCTGCAGCCTGCATGATTGAACATGGAACAAACGAGTAGTATAGATAAATGAAAGGGTTAGCTACTGAAAACCCTAGATTTTTAGATCAATTCCACAGGTTTCCAAACAGTTTTTCTTTTCAACATCCTCCCCTTAGTTCTATCTCGCCTCTTGCATGTTCTCTTCTTTCACTTACATATAACATGCTTTCACTGACTTAGATTCCTCATAACAGTTAGATTCAATGTTTTTTGTTTCACCATTCTTGATCTCTGATTAAAGATTCTCTTCCCTTTGGTTGTTTGTTAATTTGTATGAAGATAGTTTTCAGTGTTAGACTCCGACACTTCTCGCCTAATTCAAAATTGTGGCTTGTATGACTCGTCCTCATTGCTAATTTCAGCATTATCGAGTTTCGTTATGTAGATCTTGTTCATTTTTTTGTTTTGTTTGGAGTGTTTGATTTGAATATGATTTTAATGTTGTATTTATATAAATGAAATCACGAAGGATTTGATTTTTAATATATAATATGTTTGATAAAATGATTCAAGAAAAATATAATTTTAGTGACATTTAATTGATTTGATAGTCCATTTTTATTAATTATCAATTTTACAATTTTTTTGTTTGGTAGGAAGAAGAGTCAGTGGTATTCGCGCATCTAGTCGTGCTTATTATAAATAAAAAGTTGGTTATGTATTCAGAACATGTGGGATAGCCTTACCCCTTACATCATCACAAAGCAAAATTAAAGCACCCTCTGGCGGGTCACACAATACATGAAAACCTCGTTCGTAAGAGAAAACTAAAATAGCAAGATAATCGGCTACACAATTACCTTGTCTATAAATATTACGAACTTGGATAGACCAAGCTCTTTGTAAAAAGCCTTGGCATATATGTGTCAGGCTAGAAAGCGGTTGACAACGTGGAAGATTTTTCCCAATAAGGATGGTAAGAGTTTCAACGATAACCTTACGAAATCAGACCCCCAAGCTAGCGTTAACCCATCATAAACACCCCACAACTCCGCTAAGGGAAATGTACATGTTCCAATATTACAAACTCCTCCACGTTGCCATCTACCTAAATGATCTCTGATAACACACCTTGCAGCCGAAGCTCCGCTACCTTGAACTGCACCGTCCGAGTTAACCTTGACCCAACCTTGCAGCACAGGAGTCCTGGAAATGAAAATAGTAGCTTGATAGCTAAGTCCCTGGTTATTAGCTTGTACTTTGCAGATTGAATAATATTCCTTCGTCTTTTGGACAATGAAGCTCAATTTATGTGGAAAGATTGCGGCCATCGAAAACAATATGATTCCTCCACTTCTAGATATTCCATAGTCCTTCTACAAAAATATCACACCAAGCATAATGCGTATTGTAAAAATTATTCCTTAAAATGCTACCTCGAATCCACACACTGAACTAATAATCAAAGAACTCCATCAACATATCCGTTGCTTTGAGATCACACCACAATTGCTTTGTCTGAGGACAGACTCTAAGAAGATGTAGCAAATCTTCCGACACTCCAACACATAAAATGCATGAATGATCTTGTGCAATATGTCTCCTAACCTGCTCACTATTAGTAAGACAGCCGTCATGTAACAATTTCTACATGAAATACTTCACCCTTTCTTGCACTTTCAAACTCCAAACCTTCTTAAAAAGGTCCCTATCAACAGATAGCAATCCACCTGTATGGGTAAGCAAACGACATCCAGAAGCCACAATGTATATTAAAAAATTAGAATAGGGCAATGATAGCTCGTCTGATTTTGTAGTATCGATGGCAATGGCAGACATGACCGACGTGACCTCCTGCGTAAGAACAAATTGAAATTGCTGCCATCGCCAACAACGTTGATGATCGTCCCACAAATCACGCACAATGAGCATTTCTTCGTCGTTGATTAACCTTCTATGCTGCAGCTCTCTAAGCTGGATATTACCAATCCATTTGACCATCCAAAAACGTATATTCCGGCCGTCACCAACAATATACTTGAGACTAGGACCTACCAAATGTCGGACCCCATGAGTAATGGTATTTCGAGTAGTGGAATTGGCTATGGAGGTGAAACCATATCGGCCCAAATACTTGGCTTGGACTACCTCATTCCACGGGAGATTAGACTCCGTTAAAAACCTCCATGCAAGCTTTCCTACAAATCAAAATAGAAGCCATGACAATGTCTAACCCACCATCTTCAAGTGGAAACAAGTCTCCCACCACTTAATCAAATGTATCTTTACTTTCTCAACAAAACTACCCCATATAAAATCCCTGCAACACTTATCAATTTTGTTTGCGATAACCTTTGGAATAATTATCGCTGACATGGTGTATTGAGGAATCGTCGATAACACTAATCGGATAAGAGTGACTCGCCTTGTAAAACGCAAAGATCTACATTTCCATCCACTTAACTTTGCATACATCTTTTCCAAAATGTAATAGAAGTCACATCCTATAGGCCTACCTTGAAGAATAGGCATCCCGAGATACCTCCCAAAATCAGTATTAAGTAACCCCACTCAAATCTTGGATTCTTTTTTTCATCTCGACACTAACATTAGGAGACACATAAATACGTGACTTCTCCACATTAACCTTCTCTCCATAAGCCATACAAAACCTTTCCATCACACTTTTAACCACACGTATCTAAGCACAAGATGCTTCTGCAAAGAAAGTTATGTCATCTGCAAAAAAAACATATGGGATAAAAGCCGACCATTCCGAGATAAACGAATCGGTAACTAATCCCCACAATGGGTTGCTTGGTTAATAAGATGGCTCAATCGCTCCAAACAAATGACAATAAGATAAGGTGAAAGAGGATCACCCTGTCTCAATCCTTTCTCAGGAATAAATGGTTCCGCAATCTCACCATTCCATTGCACATGTATACGGGTAGATGAAATACATTCATTGATCATTACAATCCAATCCTTTGGAAAACCGGCCCATCGAAGAGAATCAATCACAAAAGACCAACTGACACGATCATAAGCTTTCTCCAAATCAACCTTCATGATCATCAACTTACGTCCCTTCTTCTTACGCTGAATTGAGTGGATAACTTCCTGCATAAGAATAACGTTATCCTGAATAAGGCGTCTAGGGATGAAACTCCCTTGTGTTGGACCCACAAGATCACCGATCACCCCTTGCATCCGATTCACCATGACTTTTGAAATTATCTTATAGAAAACATTACACAAGGCAATCGGGCGAAATTGATTAATCATCTCCGACACTCCAACCTTGGCTATTAAGCAAATAATAGTATTATTATGTCCTTCCGGTAGTGTCTTACTCACAAAAAAACTTTCGAACTTCAGTGACAATCGAACTTCCCACAATATTCCAACACCGTAGATAAAATACCGGTTGAAGCCCATCAATAAGAGGGGCTTTATATTTCCCCATAGACTTTACAATCGTTGAATCCATTCTTCCACAAAAATTGGCTGCCCATCTCCATTCTTCTCAAATAAAAGTTATTGGGCTTGTGAGTGCGCAGATTGGATTCAGCCCAGTCATTAACCCTATTATTATTATGACAGCTAATTCAAACAATGAAATAGACCCGACCCGACTCGCAACACAATTGATCCGTTTGACTGTAATTCTTTTTGTTTTGTATATAGCAATTTCGATCTTGAAAATAGATATCAAATCATCAATCCAGCATTATGATTTCATGTAATAAAAAACATCACAAATAAATCACATTAAAACCAGAACCATAAGATTTCTGTATACATATGAAGTTCTTCAAATATGGGTATATATAGATCATGGGGATTCATGGGTATATGATAATTCGGATCCGGGTCATAGTTTAAGCGGAAGGGCAAAACGTGATCAAGTAGTCCGACCCGGTACACGTGCACGTGCTCGACGCATCATCATAAGCATAACTGTACGCGCTAGGACACGCGGTTTTAAACGTCTTCGAGTACGTAGTCGGCGAGCATGTCGTCGGCGACGCATGGTCACCGGTGCAACAATACTCCGGCGTTCCAAATGCGGCACAAGCACTACGGCAAGCGACAACCGTCTCTGGCAAACCACCGGTTACCCTGAGTTCTTGCGGACAGTTCTGGTTCAAATCAGACACACATCCGGCATACTGACAGTCCCCGGTACCATTTCCGGTAGGCTTGATTCCAACACCGACGTTGTATCCATCAACGAGACTCACATCGTAGAAGTCCTTGTTATCAGCTCCGGCAATGGTGAATTCCGCGAGTGACGCAGGTGGAGTACCGCCGGCACCGTTGCATTGTAGAATACCCCCGCAGTCGCCAGTGATGCATTTGCCAGCGCCGGAATCGTCAAATGTGCAGCCTGTTCGGGCCCAGAATCGACCAGACCAGCCCGGGGAGACGGTGAAGCTTACGGAGGTAGTTGGAGCGAGAAGGAAGCCTCCACCGCCGAGTACGGCGGAACCAGCGGCGGCGAGAGTTCCTGGCCAGACGTCATAGCTGCATTGGTTGAGTAATGTAAAGACCGTCGCTTCTAAACCTTCATTAATCACAATAAAACAAGATTAAGTGATAATTAAACGAGATTATCAACCCAAAGAAGTATAATCATTACCTGAAAAGGAGAAGAGCAAGAGGAGAGCCATAAGGGAGAACTTGATCGCCATTGGAGGAAGAGATTGAAGGTGAAATTAAGCTCTGGTTATTCAAAATGATTTTGGAGAGAGCAGTTAATGGTGCAGTGTATTGGAGTATGGAGATCGTGTAAGTTAATTTATAATGTCAAGTTTCACAATCAGATCTAGATTATATTACCTTAATTAATTAATTATAATTATCATATACCAATTTACTTAATATTTACTTTCCTTTTTTGAATTTCGATTTTATCTAAGGTTTTCCGTATATAATAACTTTTTATATATAGTAATTTTTTGTAAGGAAAATAAAATAAAAACGGAATTTCAAATCAGCAAATGCAACGTACATATAAGTTTCTAAATAATACAATGCATATTTTTAATTTTAGTAACCGGAAAATATTTTAAAAAAACGTTATTATGAATAGATGTTTAAATTTTTGAAAAAGGATAATTGAAAGATTGCTGAACCTTAATTAGTATTATATCATGTAGGGCGGATTCATATTTTGTTATACAAAAGTAGGGTAGCACAAAGCCATGACCTAACTACAATATAATTAATATTGTATTTGATCAAAGGCGAAAACTATATAATGCATATAATCTCATGCCAAGATTGTTAACCTGATATATGTAATGCTGAACATGTTTATGGTACAAGGTATTGAGTAATAAAACACAAAAATATTATTCTATAACGTATCGATAAGACCAAAGAACAAAGTTCAAACAAATGACAAACGATGTAAATTATTAGGATATAATATCGTATGCATTAGTGATTCTGATCTCCGACTCTCATGCGAGGAGCGGAGGAGGTTCTTCATCTCCTCGACTCTCATACACAGATTCGTTCAACAAGGGATTCATTTGACCCAACAACAAATACTTTTTTTTTGTTTACGGAACAAAAAAGTGAGTAAATGGTCAAGAGTTGGAATCCCATTTTACTTCTTGTATTACTTTTTTATTGTCATTCTTTCATATATTTTTATTAAAAAGGTATTTTTAATAAAAATACTTTTTTAATAAAGATTAAGTTATTTCGGTATTTTGAAACTCATTGGACGGCCCTGCCCATACACATTGATCGGATAACGAGACCCCGTCTCGGACCCAAAAACGACGTCAACCCTAGACCCCCATGCGAGAAGGACTTTATTTCCTCGACCCTTGGTCGGATATGCACGCGAAGGGTGATATTCAACCCCTATCAACATTAAAGATTAAGTTATTTCGGTATTTTATTACCCAACAAACACAAGCATTGCCTAATATATGTAACATGCAAAGAAGTCATGAATTAATTTGTTAATAGTGGTACATGTAGTGTGTGACTTTTGTCACAAACAAATCAAATGAAAGCTATAAAGTGTAAAGCATGTGTTTGGTTTTGGGTAGGATTATTAAGTTTTGTGTATATTGAGCCCAGCAGCTCATGTGGATTAGTCTCATAAATCCACGCTTTAACTTATTAATCTGATAAAAAAAATTAAAATAAATAAATTTCAAGATTGTAGTACTGAAAACGTTTTGGGCTTGTGAGTGCGAAAATTGGGCTCAGCCCATATTGGTACGGCCCACTACATGATGATTCACAGGCTTCACGTGACTCAATTATGACCCGAAAACCCGACCCGGGTGTATACGTGAAGAACCCGAGGAGGACGGTAGGTTTATTAATTTCCATATTGGGTCAACGGGTCAAAGGCGCGGGTTGTAGAAGATTCATCCGTCGGCATTCATTGTCGTGGTGGACCGACAAATCAATTGGCAAATTCCCAAAAGAACATACCACCATTGAAATGGAATCAACAGGAAACTCAATTGCGCTACCGGTAATTGCTGTAAAGCTGTAAAGGTGAATTTTCTTCTACATATTTCTGTTCCGATTTTGTTTTGGGGTTTCTCAATTCCTCTTCACGTTCTCAATTTCAGTTTGGAAGTCTAGTTCGATCCGTCTCTCAATTCACCGTATCTTTTGAGTTTGGATAGATCTGAGCCCTACCGGATCTGCGGTTAGTTTGATCCCTCTTTCTCTTGCACACTCACTTTTGCTGTTGATTGCAATTTGTTTGTGTTGACGTTGATGCGTTTCTTCGCAATTTCTGATTCGGGATGACTGCAAATCTTATGCCTTAAAATTGCCTGTCGATTTAGGTTTGTTGAATAAGTAGAAACAACTCCGATTGTTTCAATCAGGAAAATGAATATGGTTCTGATCATTTTTCTTTGATTTACAATCTGTTTGGTACCTGACAATCTTGATTGTTGGAATCAGTAATCTTCATCCTCATCAGTATGTTGTTGTGCCGATTTTCTTAAATTTTGGTTGATTAATATAACCATCAAAATCAAGTTTCCTAACATTTCTGGCAACTAGGATTATGCCGTACATCATTATCATTGTTATTTCAATTCACGCTTATTGTTGTTCTTGCACTATCTTTTCATGTACTGCTATGAACACACTGCATTGTGATTTGTATTACACCTGCTAGCTTAATGACTGTGACATACTTTTGTCTTAAGGTAAAGGAATAAGTGCTTGGCTATGGCAAGTAGCTACGAGGAATCAATGGGTGCAGGATCTCAAAACCCGTCTTTTTCCGGCAACAATAGTGATGCAGGAAATTTCGAATGCAATATATGCTTCGATTTAGCACAAGACCCTATTGTAACACTATGTGGACATCTCTTTTGCTGGCCTTGTCTTTACAAGTGGCTTCAATTTCATTCCCAATCACATGAATGCCCTGTTTGTAAAGCCCTGATTCAAGAGGACAAGCTAGTGCCGTTATACGGTCGAGGGAAAACGTCGACTGATCCAAGGTCAAGGTCGGTTCCTGGTGTTGATATACCAAATCGTCCCACCGGACAAAGACCGGAGACTGCTGCCCCTCCTGAAAATAACCATTTTCCCCAACATGGTTTTGGGTTCATGGGAGGTTGGGGCGGTTTTCCACCAATGCCAACAACAAGGCTTGGAAATTTCGCACTTTCAGCATCGTGGGGCGGTCTCCTTCCCCAGCTATTTAACTTTCAAATGCATGGATTCCCTAGTGCTACCATGTATGGAGCAGGGACTGGATATCCATATGGATATGCTCATCAATATCATGGGGCACATGCACATCATCCTCATGGACCTCATATGTTTCCTCGCCAACCGATTCAACGACAACAAGATAACTACCTGAAGCTGTTATTCATCGTTATTGGAGCATTAGTACTTCTTACTCTTATTTCTGCATAGTTTCTGATGCTATCTCGTCAGATTGAGTACTTTATATAGACGTTTGGCCCTCTTCGCTCAAGGGAATTTGATCATGTCTCATGCAGCAGTCTTGTATCTTTAGTCACTTTATCTATGAAGTATGAACACTTGCTTGATATCGGTCCAGGTACCATCTGTATATGCTTTCTTGTAAAAACTATTGCTTATAGTTTCCTACTCCTGCTACATTTTTCTCAGTCATATATGCTTTCAATGGTGTTTTTTTCATAATTTGAAAATTGCATTGCTTGATTATATCCCAAATCAGGTTTTACTAATAATATACACGTGGAGTGGTAATTATATTTTGTTTGAATTATTATTATCTTTAATTTTCCATTTTCTAGCTAGTTTCTTTGATTTCCTAATTCCCATATTCTATTTCCAAGTTCTCAGGCACTTTCCCCCATTTCCCTCCATATTCTCCATGCTTCTTTGCATTATCTGAACTTGTATACTTTAGTTTTTCAGAGGTATCTAGTTATTCTGTTATAAAAGGAGGGGGGTGCAGTCTGCAATTCTTGAGACTTAAATTTTTAAATGAAATTACAGCACTGATGCTTCCTCAAATTGGCTGAATTACGAGATTCTTGCATTCAGATTTCTATCCTTCTATGTTGATATCAGGGTTTCTATCATTTACCCTATATGTATCTGTTAACTTCATGAGTAGAGGAATGCATCCCACTATCAGCTGCATCATAGGGTGTTGGATTAGACATATCATTTTGTAACTTTCATAGTGGAAGAAACCGATGCATGATTGGAAAATCTTGTTTGTAAATGTGTGATAATATAGTTATTTCAAGTATGCACTACATAATCTCATTTGCCTGCTCATCCTCAAATCTGTGATTGTTTGTGAAGGAATAGAGTGCAGCCAAACTGCCTTTGTTTCCGTACTCTGATTTTGGTAACAAAACATATCCCAACTAGTTGTAAGGTTATACATGGACGATATAAATATGACAGAAGAGTAGTTAGGACATCATGTTTTCTGTGCTATAGGTGTCGTCATAGATTAAATGCTTGCCTCTTACAGACGAATGATTGAAACTTTGTTCATCACTTTTCATCTTTATGAAAGAGTGCAGCCAGCAAGCTTCTGTCTTTTTGCATATCCGTGGCATTGTCATGCTTGACATTTCTGATTGAATGAATGTTGATATGTTTGTTTTAGGGGAAAATATAATAGTTTGTGAGGCCATTATCTGTAGATTTAACATGTAGCTGATGAATCTTCTTGTGTAAAGAATCTTTCTTTTGACAGCAAATTGAAAAGCTTGTCATTAAACAACACCATGGGTCCCTTTTTACGATCATACTTGCACTACTGAGTACTAACCATCTAAATTTTCTCGAAATGTTCTATTTACAATATAATACTCCTTTTGCAACAATTCTATGGCTAAAAAATCTCTTGTTCCCTATGTTACACTGAAACCGACATCGAAACGTCATAATTTCCATAGTTTTACATAAGGATTTGTGCTTCCGGTGTTCATATTTTCGAGTTTTCCTAAGAAACAGAAGTTAAAACACTAGTTTATTTTGAGTTTTCGTGCTAGATAGTTTGTTCCTATTATCTATTGAATTGTGCCATTTCATTAGTATCCTGTTGTTTTCTGGCATGGTTTTATGGTCTCCTGGTTTTCTGTACCAATTTCTGAGAGATGTATGTAGATCATCATTTCAAGTTCCATGGTGTTGCCCCCTAGATTTGATGTTTTAGATTTTCTTATCCATAATGTACTTGTTTGGCGTTTTAGGGTTTGTTTGGTGCAACCTGTTATCCATTATAAATTGTAAGTACTAGTTTTCTACAACTAAGGCCCTTGTGCAAAATAAAGGGTCCGTTTGATTTCAGACTACTTTGCGCGTTCTGATTGTTTATGATCTTAATGACTAGCGGGGTTTTTGGTAAAATTAGATTTATGGGTATGTTTTAAATTAAAAGTGTCAAATAAAATCCTACTAAAATCGTAACCTAACTTTTATTATCATTACAAAAGAAATTTCTTTTTAGTTATACTTTTCTCTATCGTCTCCTATTCCTTCATGAGGTACAGATGTGTTTGGTAGGAGATTAATGAGAGTTATTTGAGAGTTATTTTAGATTAAAACTAAGAGATAAATTTTTGTACGTGTTTGGTCGAAGATGGAGATTATTAGGGAGATTATAGAGGAGATTAAAAGGACTTAAAAATAGGTAAAATATACCCTCCTATCACCAAGGTTAATGGAGATTAATTTTCTCCCATAATTTTTGATTCCACACATGCCCCTGAAAAACAAACGTTCCGACGGAAGAGAAAAACAAATCGCTAATATTGTTCTTGGTTCTTTTTTCACCATTACAAATGAGTCCGCCAATGAACCAAATTTGGCTATCACTTGTGTATTGTTGTGGTTATCATGCGGTTGGTTCCATATACGAGAATGAAGAAGTAACCCTAGATTATTGAGGATGATATTGTAAATTTGTATTAAATAAATCCAATAAAAAAACTCCTACCAAACCCTAATGTAGATTATTTTTAATCTTATAATCCCTTTGTAACATATAATCCCCAATAAATCTATCTACATTAATCTTCAAAATAACCTCCATATCTTATGGAACACACCCTTTAAATTTCTCTCAATCTTCAACTTGAAATTTAGGACTCAAATCTTTGTGAAATTTAACGTTCGAGGATTTAAAATCTATCTACAATGTTGGAATATACAATTTCTTCAAAATGATAAAAAAAAAAAAAATCAATTATTTTGTGAATTTACAATATCGAAGTTAGAGGTAATGTTCATCTTTGAAAATTTGAGCAATTTATATGTGAACTTCTCCAGCACCTCCGAGAAGCTCATTGCGTATGAACTCTGTCCCAATTCAAATGTTCACATACCAAAATTCAAGCAAGACTTTCCAAATTGATGGTCCAACAATTTAATTATCACCCAATTCAAGCATTGTTTTGTGAGGCCCTAATTTTGGACATGTACAAATTGTGGATCTATTCGATTTTAAACGTCGTTCACGAATCATGACCGTGAGGCATGACTTTACAACTCGAGCAAATTGGCTTTTGTTCACAATTTCCTTTGCTAAATCCCAAAGAGTCTAAAATGTAGATGAGGGTATTTGCAACTGGTTGAGCAAGTTGGGTTGATTGACACTTTCCCTTGTTGAATCGATACAAAATGCAGATGACCTTAAGTAATTAGGGCGTGTTTAGTAAGTCAGAGTTTAGATTTGTAGTTTGTAGTTGAGCTTGTGGTTCATAGTCGGGGTTATAAATGAGATTTTTATACATTTGATTTTAGTAAAAAAAAGCTTAAATGAGAGTTTTATAGATTTGAGTTTAGTGAAAAAAGCTTATATATTTGTTTAGTATCATTAGGTGTGACGGGTTTCGTTTACGCAAAAGACGAAAATGTCCCTAAAAACCATGTATCAGTCTTTAATTCAACACAATTAGAAACACCCAATTAGATTATCAAAGTTGTACACATCGGAATTCATATAGCAAGGAACTAAGGGAGAGGGAAAAGTGGGGAAGGAAATTGAAATTTATAGTTGTTTGGACTTTGGATGAACGAAGACAAAAGCAAGTTAGCAACATTATCATCACTTTATTTGATTGAAATTGAAGGCAAACAAACACAATCAAATCGGAAACGGGTCGAAGCTTTCAAGTAATAGGGGATTTATGAAATGTGTATGTAGAGAAGAATGTGGTGAAGAAATACCAATGATGTTGCACACTTCTTTTCGTCTTCTGCATTATAAACAACACAAAATATGAATGAATTTTCTGCGTATTTCCATATATGAAGATCCACCTATTTATACACTTTACAGAGAAAGAGAAAGAATACCCATATAGCTAAATACATGGAACAACCCATGATCATAGGCAACTATTGACAGAATAATAACATATACATTTTGGCTTCTAATCAGTTCCTAATTTGTCTCAACTGATCCGTTAACACCTCCCGGCAAGCACAAGGGCGGACGGACTTGAAGCTTGAAACGCAAATTAGCTATACGGTCTTTGCCGAGTGGCTTAGTGAAGATCTGCCAACTGGTCGATGGAGGACCCATGACTGATTTTTAGAGCACCTGCTTCGATTTGTTCCCGGACAAAGTGAAAGTCCAACTGTATGTGTTTTGATTTGGTGCTGATGACGGGATTTTTGCTCATGAATGTGGCACCGACATTGTCAACAAAGGAGGGTAGGAGAGGCCGTTGTAGAAGATTGTAGATCACGGAGTAATTGTTGAATCCATAATAACTCCGTTGTACTGTAAGCAAGGGCACGGTATTCAGCCTCGGAACTTGATCGAGCAACGACTTTTTGCTTGCGAGATGCCCAACTAATAAGAACTGATCCATGAAAAATTGCAAACCCATATTGATAGCGGCAATCGTCGAGATCTGATACTCATCTAACGTCTGAGTAGGCTAACAAGAAGGGAGTTGTAGTGGGTTTGAAATGAAGAGAATGTGTGATAGTACCATTCAAGTAGCGGAGGATGCATTTTACTGCTTACCAATGAATGGTAGTAGGGGCATGCATATATTGACATACGCAGTTGACGGCATATGCAATATCGGGACGGGTAATAGTAGCATATTGAAGTGAGCCTACGGTTTGGCGATATAATGTGGGATCATGAAATGGGTCACCCGTTTTGGTAAGGCGTAAGGCCGGATCGGCCGGTGTAGTGATATTTGGCGAGCTTTTGGAATAACTAGTGATTGGTTTAGAATCTAGCAATTTGCATTTGGTTAACACATCATGGATGTTTTTGTTGAGAAAGAATGATGCCAGACGTAGACCGTGAAATTTGTAGCCCAAGAAAGTAATGGAGATTACCGAGGTCTTGAGAGCAAACGATCGGTTAAGATTGTGAATGCAGCGGTTGATAAGCTCGATACTATCACATGTAATTATAAGATCATCAACATAGCCAAGAAGATATATCGTAGCCGAGGGAGAAGTGTGAACAAACAACGATGTATCTGATTGGCAAGCACGAAAGCCGTTAGTGACAAGATGATGCTTGAGTTTGTTGAGCCAGGCTCGCGGAGCTTGCTTGAGGCCGTAGAAAGCTTTGTTAAGCCGACACACATGTGTAGGACGAGTTATGTCGTAAAAGCCACGCGGTTGTTCCATATACACCTCTTCGGAAAGATCGCCATTAAGAAATGCGTAGTTGACGTCTAGTTGCTCTATGGACCAGCCACGAGACAAAGCCAACGAAAAAACCAATCGGATTGTTGTAGGTTTGATGACCGGGCTAAAAGTTTCAAAAAAATCAACTCCTTCCTCTTGATTGAAGTCTTTTGCGACTAACCGAGCCTTGTACCGTTCAATGGTGCCATCGAAATGCTTTTTGATCCTGAAAATCCACTTACAACCCACAAGATTAATACCACAAGGACGCGGAACAAGTGACCACGTGTTATTTCGCATTAGTGCATTATATTCATCTTGCATTGCTTGTTGCCAACAAGTGTGCTTAAGGGCTTGTGCTACAGTACGAGGTTCGGCAGTGGGTTCAAGTGAAGTGGCATAGGACTTAGGTTTGAGGGAGTTTGTGTTGGCACGAGTAGGCATGTGGTGTTGGTTGTTTGGGGCGGGGCGGTAGTGTTGAGGGACATAGGTTTTAGGTCGATAGGTACGTGGAGGTGGGGGAGGTGTGATTGCAAAAGGTTCTACGAGGGATGTGGGCTGGACAGTAGGTGTACGTAGGATAGGTGGTGTTGGTATAGAATTGGTAGGGGGTGAAAGAGATGCTGCATGATCTAAGTGATCAAAGGAGATAGGTGAGGAAGTGAGAACACAAGTACCCTTTGTGAGTGGCAATATAGTCAATAAAGATACAAGGTTGAGATCAAAAATCCATTTTATTTGAATTATAAGGACGTAAAATGGGTAACATAGGCATCCAAACGTCTTTAAAAAATCATAATCCGGGATTTTATTATAGAGTTTATGATATGGAGATTGAAAATTAAGTAACGGAGAAATGATCCGGTTATAAAGATACTTAGCCGTTTTGAAAGCATGTTCCCAAAACTTCTTTGAGAGAGATGATTGAGCTAACAATGTAAGACTCTTTTCAACAATAATTCGGTTTCGACGTTCAATAGCTTCATTTTGTTCTTGAATATATGGACAAGAGATGCGATGATCAATACCATTTTGCTTAAGAAATGATGAAACATTACGAATTCACCTCCCCAATCAGATTGGAAGCGTTTAATGTCACATTCAAACTGATTTTGATCATAGTACAAAACTGTACGAAAGTATTGTAGACTTGTGATTTGTGAGACAAGAAATAAATCCAAATAAACTTCGTACAATCATCCATAAAGAGAACAAAATAACGATTTTCATTCAACGAAAACACCGGGGAAGGACCCCAAACATCCGAAGAAATCAAAGAAAATGGTTTATGAGATGGAATATGTAAAATAGGAAGATTTAAGCGGTGACTCTTCCCTAATTGGCAAGGGTCACACACATTTGAAAATTTTTCGAAATTTAGCGGAAGCTGAAAAGTAGAAACTAAGCGACGTAAAAGAGACTCGTGTGGATGAGCAAGACGACGATGCCACCCATGGAGCGAAGTCCGAACACCGGTAAGAGCCATTGAGGTGGGTGAGTTGTTGGTGGAAGGAGACAAGCGGTAAATGCCATTTTCAACGTCTCCGCGAAGAAGAGGTTTTCCCTGAAAAGATTTAACATAACAATGGTTAGGCTAAAATTCCAAGTATAAATTGTTGTCCCTGGTGAGTTTGGATACACTTAACAAATGTTTAGTTAGTTTTGGTACAATAAGCACACTAGGTAGTTTAAGGTTTGTAGATAATGAACAAGAACCAATGTGCGAAATGGACAAATGATTACCGTTGTCAACTTGAAGTGTATCGTCCCCATGATAGCCATCAAAATTGGATAGTTTGCGGGCGTCTTGAGACACATGATCGGTGGCCCCCGTATCAAAGTACCATGCGGGGTCGACAACAGTTGAGGGACTATTATAGTTGGCCATATTAGCTTGACGGGATGAGTCACGTGGATTTGGACGTCGAGAGGGGTAATCAACTTGGTTCGACCTTTGCCAACAGTCTATGGCTTCGTGGTTTGGCTTGTTGCATAATTGACAAATCATAAGACGACGACGTTGATCTTGGTTGCGTTGTCTAGAGAGCGAGCCAAAGGAAGTACCGGAAGATGGAGGTCGAGTGGAAGAGCGTGTTTGGACTGAATTGGCAGAGGGGGTTGAACTGGGGGAACAATAGGAGAGGTGGTGAGAGAGGATGAACGGGTGTGGTCCTATTCTAATCGCTCCTCCTCCTGAAGAAGTAAGCCGACGAGGTCGTCCACGAAAACATCATCATACTTCATCATGAAAGCCGTCACGAACGGGCCATATGAGGAGTCGAGACCATAAAGGATGTGACCAATGAGATCCTCGTCCGGAACTGGGTGCAAGTTCTCTGCTAATGAATCAGTGATGGAGCGTTTTTTTCGACGTACTCCATCATAGGCATAGATAACTTTTCGATTGTTTGGAGTTGATGTTTCATGGACATCCGACGGGCCCTAGTTTGGGCTTGATAGGTGGTGTGAATGGTTGTCCGGGCAGCGTGAGCCGACGAAGAATGAGACACCAAGAGCTCGTTCCGAAAGAGTCGATTTAATCCATAGCAGGACGAAGCGACCCCGTTTCTTCCATAACACATAAGCGGGATTAGGTTGGTCTTCAACGATGCCTGCGGCATCAGGAACAATAAGGGACTCCGAAGGTGGATTTGGATCCAAGATGAATGATTCATGGTCGAACGTTTCAAGTGTGGAAATGATTGTGGTTCGCCAAAGCGAGTAGTTCTCACACTCTAACTTGATATTGGTGGTGGGAATTTTAATGTTGAGGGTGGTGGTAGACATGGTTGCAGTAGTAAGCAAGTGTGGGGAAGAATTGGCCGTGAGGAAACAAAGGTAGATAAGAAAAAATTATGGCTTTGATACCATATAAACAACAGAAAGTATGAATGAATTTTCTGTGCATTTTCATACATGAAGATCCACATATTTATACACTTTACTGAGAAAAAGAAAGAGAAAGAATACCCATAATAGCTAAATACATGGAACAACCCATGATCATAGGCAATTACTGACAGAATAGTAGCATATACATTTTAACTTCTAATCAGTTCCTAATTTGTCTCAACTGCTCCATTAACATGCATAAACAAATCTGAAATCTAGAGCTACGTTTTCAGTTAAGATCTAACAAGTTCCTCATTTTCTGATCTACAATTTCGGTATTAAATCTAGGGCTACAATTTCTTTTCTTCGAATCTTCAACATAAAGCTCCAATTTAGAGAGATACGACTTATCTGTGGAAAATGATCTTCCATTCCAATTTCCGACTTCTTGAAATATCGAACATATGTAACAAGGAGATAGGAAGAGGAACGGACGATGGTAACGAAAATTGCAAATTCAAACCCAAATCTTCTAAAATCTATATTTTAAAGATTTTTCAATATAAAAACAAAATATAAATCAAAATTATAGCTTTACAATTCTTTTTTTTTATTTTGATAAAAAAAGTTTTACAAATCCAAACTAAAAAAGATTTATAAAATGTGGGGTCCACCCATAAATTTTTTTATTTTCGGAATTTATGGTAACTAAACATCCCTTATAGGGGTAGTATTGTCTTTTCACAAAACTAATTTTGAAAATAAAAATTCTTACTAAACATGGTAAACAATATTTTATAAAACAAATCTAAAAAACTATTTTATAAAAACAACTGCAACTCAAAATCTAAGCCCTAAATTTAATTCAGATTCCCC
>BSUD01000004.1:4380238-4396785 GCA_033239045.1 Fagopyrum esculentum | reverse complement strand
ATATATGAAAATGAAGAAAGTCTATGAAAGACTCCGATGAAGTAAATTCAAATATAAAAAAAATGAGACCCCGTTTGGTTGTAACTTCAGAAATGGAAAGAATGAAAATGAATCTAATCCATATCATGAATTGTTATTATGGTTTCGTACAAAATGCATTTCTTTCCTCCTATTTTGTTTCCTTATAGGGGTTCAATTACTTCAAAGCACAAGAAATGATTTAAAAAAAAATCATAAATAAGGGTACATATATGAAAATTTTATTCCGTTTTCGTTTACTGAGTTAAAATCAAACGGGCCATGAGTCTGGTCCAAAATATAAATGCCGTTTTAAATCACGTTTTAAACAAAATAAAAAACGGTGTGAATGTTTCAAATTTGACATTTTGAAAATTTCTTATTTTTATATCTATTTTTGAAAGTTATATTTATTTTTCGTTTACTTGATAAACTGACCATTTCCCTGAGTTAGAAGATAAGAGTGAAGTGGTTGCTTTGCTGTCATCAACCTTTGGCTCTGTGGGTTTCAATATCAACACTTTATTTTGCCATAATCGAAGGTGTCAAAAGTGGTCGTATTAGGTTTTGATTCGCTGGTGAATCTTGTTTTTCAATGTCAATCAAAGTTTGGTAAACCTTTAAATCAAGGAGATTAAGATTATGAGAATTAAAAGAGAAAAATAATTCTCGTAATCTCGTTTGGTAAGAGAATTAAGGAGATTAAAAGAGTTAAATTATGGTAATTAAGTGAATTAGATTATGTGGGTTTTGTAATCTTGTAAGAATTATGAGGATTATTGAAGTTAAAAATATCACTTTTAGCCCTTTTTTTTCATCTCTTTCATCTATAAAAAAAAATTAACAGTACTTTTTCGTAATATTACCTACAATCATATTAGTTTTATCAAACACTCATTTCACTCATTTCTATACTCATCATCTTAAACAATTTCATCTTCTTAATTTTTATCTAAATAATTCTCTTCATCAACGTGATCTTATGTTACCAAACGGGCCTAATATGAATTGGGCTCCCTCTCTTAAATTGTTCTTCAAGACAATGTTGCTAAGTGATTGCGATTAAAAGGAGAGCTTTTGTGTCTTTTCTTTACTATCATAATGGACTTTGGTTTTTCTACTTTACTTCTTTTCTTTAAAAAAACCTTTATACACAATGTAAATTAAGGGGGTGTATTCAATTCAGACTTTTAAAGATTTTGATTGATTCTTAATAATCATAGAATTTGCAAATTCTGTGAGATATTTTAATTCTATATAGAGTCAATACAAATTCTGTGAAAATCTTATGTGTTGGGGAAAGATTTCTATGGACTTTAAATATGTATAAAAGTAATGAAGAATGCTACAAAATCAATGAAATAATAGATTCTTTTAAAATCTACAAACTTTTAAATATTATAGGAATTTTATAGAAAATTTTAAATCCTAATTGAATACCTAAAGATTTATATGGACTTTTAAAAATCTATATTCAATACCCATAGACTTTTCAACTCCAAAAAAAATTCATGTAAACTCTTAATTGAAAACACCCCCCCTAAATTTAAAATAAGTCGATCTTGGGATGTCGATTTTAAATAAAAATAATTTTTTTTGAGCGTTTTTTATGAATTAACCTCTTCTTTCTGAATTTTGGGTAATAAGCTTCAACTAACAAGGGATTCAAATGTGTAGAAATTATTAGTACAAACAATATTTGAAAATAATTGTTTTTATAATACTTAATTTTGTTGAATCTAATAAAACACGAAGACAAGTAGAATTGTAAGGACTTCAAGAAAATCCCAATCTTTTTCATCCTTATAATTGGCAATACATTTTTGTATTTAAAGTTGCTTTCTATTGAAAAAATTACGCATTTTTGACTCACCAAATATATATAAACGGATATTTATTACACACTTTTACACTGGTGTTTTTCTTACTTTCATTTTATCATATATATATATATATATATATATATATATATATATATATATATATATATATATATATATATATATATATATATATATATAGTATTTGTTAGATCGTTAAATAGATGGCTAAGATTAGGCGATATTAAGGGGGGTGGGGGGAAATCGTGTTATTAATGGCAGAAATACTCGCCGGACCTGATTCTATATATTCGTCGGTATAGTCACATATATTCGACGGTATAGTTACGTATATTCGGTGTTTACACGTTCACACGATAAGAGATGTTTACATATGAGTCATGATCTATATATATATATATATATAAAAGAAAAGGTTACGTAACGTAACTATCCCTGAGTTGGGGTGCATATCATCCATTTGCTTGGAATTGAGTATATACTTACGAAGCACTATACTTTATGGCTATGATAAAAAGTAGCAACTATATACTATATTTCGTCATATTTATAATATAAATCAATTTAGGGCCCGTTTGGTTTGAACTCCGGAATCGGAAACGGAATGGAAACGAATCTAGTCCATATGTATACCCATGTTCATAAAAGTTTTTGGAATCATTCCTTGTGATTTGAAGTAATTGAAGTTGAATTTGATTACTTTTGATACCCTATAGGGTAACAAAATATGGAAAGACAAGTGTATTTTGCATGTAAACACAAGGAATGATTCCATAGAATTTCATGAATAAGGATATACATATGGACTAAATTCGTTTCCATTCCGTTTCCGTTTTCGGAGTGGAACCAAACGGGCCCTTAAAGTTATGTTCTTTTGGGTCCATCTCATCCAAATCATTGAAGGCCTAGACTTTTCAAAATCTAGTATGTATACCGATCTATTGAAGAGATTTATTTTCAGTATTATTTAGAGACTAATTTAGAGTTTTTGTTGTCATATATTATCATTTCATTTGAAAGTAATTGTTAATATCAATTCACCACATCAAAAAGTTTGAAATAGGTAAGATATAATTTTTAATTTTTTTTTTTTTCCATTTGTCATGTTTCCCCTCGAATCTCTCATTTTTTTTAATTTCAATTCACCACATCAAGTTTTATCAAATTCGACGTTTCAGGGTACAAATTTCTACAATGAACGATCTACTTGTTTTTCAAACAATTATCCAAGTCATGCTAATTTCTAAAATATTTAAAGTTTAGTTGAATGAATGAACTTTTAGTTTTGTGTTACCTTTATGTTTAAACATGTTAGGAATGTATGAATTCGATGTTATTATCATTCCAACAGAACATGACAGATACCACGGATATTTGAGGCTACATATCGCATACCAGATCCGTGATACTGATCGGTGATCCCTATATTTGCTTACGGGGTAATTACCGTGGGCGTTCGTAATTCATGTCCGCGGTATTTACCCTACTATATACCGCATATATTGTATATAGAAAGATTAGATAAGTTTAAGTTGATGATTTATTAATGATCCCTCAAAGGTTTTAAATACACAAAATGAGAAACAATTAGGGGAAAGCAAATAACAAAGAGAAGATTGACATAATAAGGGTTTTTTATATCGATGATACAAATTGGGCTCTTACCAATTAAAGATTAGTTTTAATCCGAAAAACACTTAATTGATTTTAATCCGAAAAACACTTAATTGATGGGGTAAAAAGGAAATCTGAGAGAGAGGTTAAAATAAAAATTCTATAAATTGTGCATTCACGATTCATTTCCGGTTACACAAAACCTAGCCGAGTCTACAACCGTCATTCATCTTCTTCTTTGCCCTGGGGACGGTCTTCGACGTCACCCGCCACCGAGTCCGTCGGGAAAGCCGCAACAATAGCCGCATCCATCTACATCGAGAGCCGCCACCAGAAAACCTAGCCGTCGGATATGAGAAGCGCAAAACCTACACAAGATTCGTCTCTATCGTCTTCGTCTCTATACAAGTAGCCGCAATCTATAACTTGCACGAGCCCAGATCTCGCATCAACTTGAAACCGCCGAGCCCGGATCTCGCCGCTCAGGATGCCGCCGCCGTCGGAGAGCCCAAATATCGCCAGAGGAAGCTCGTCGTTGGCCACCCTCGTCGCATCAAAGCCTTGACCGAACAACCGCCGTTGTGAATCTCCCAACAACCTAATCTAGGGTTTCCTCATATTTTGAGTAAATTGTCATAGGCCATCTATGCTTTGTAATTACATTAATGGCCCACATTTTTGAATTTTGCAAATATGCCCTTAAAAGGATAATTACTGAAATTGACTCAGGTTTATATTTACAAAAATGACCCAAAAATTTTTTAAGTGTAAAAAATGTCCTAAATTTAATTATTATAGAATATGACTTAAGTTTATAACTACAAACAATCTCCCAACATTTATAGCTATAGTCCCAAATTTTAACAAATGAAGTTAAACTTTTGTAATTGACATTGTGTATCATTTTAAGATCGTGTATTAACAATGTATAATTGAAATTGGGTATTACATTAGATGGTTGAAATTAGGTATTAACATTGTGTATTAATATTTGTATTATCTTTTGTATTAGCATTGGTTTTAAGTATAACTTAACAAAAAAATAATAACAAAATAGTCAAGTTCAATTAGTCCAAATGGTAAAAGGGTGAGAGGGTGGACCTGTCATCTAGAGTTCGAAACCTACTTGATGCTACATTACGCAAAAAAAGATTTACTTAACGAACTCACCCAATAACAAATAATTAGGAAAGTATAATAGCAAAGAAATACGATATAATTAAGAAAATCTCGATTTTATCACGCCTCTGTAAGCCGATGGTGGGTGTGCACAACACCAAGCTTGAACATGAGAAACTGAAAATGAATCAGACCTAAGCCTTCGTAAACGGATCCACTAGTTGGTCGGTGGAACGTGTAAAGCAAGTGCGGGAAGTTATGTGGCTTTTCAACGCTCATCTTGACTTGCCTTTGAATATATTTTATTCATTTGATGCAATGAGTCTTGGGCGAAAGTTGTTGGGTTGCCCTTTGTTTTGTTTGATGACAATATGTCGTTGGTTTGTGACGACAATTGGACTCCGGTTTGTTTGGTGACAATAGGACCCCGGTTTTGTTAGTGTCCTTAGGACGACTCCGGTTGGTTGGAGGCCCGAGGCCCCCAACAAACTAACTCCTAGGGCGCATGTAAACTAATGTCCTAAAGTACCGGTAGGTTTAGAATCTTTGCTCTAATATCATGATACATTTAGGCGGGTTTGATAAACTTACAAATGTTGGTGGAAAAAACACAAAATGTATTGATTTATTACGACCCTTTATATAGGGTTTACAAGAGAATGAAAATAGAATAGTAAATATTGCAAGAATAAAATGCTGAGGAGAACTCGCAACCGTCATCGCGAGAAAATAACCTATAAATATATAAACTGGTTAAAAAATGGCTGAATTTGCAATGTGGGCCTTTTACAATGTAGAGCTTGGATTTAGGGCCTCTCATCATTTCATTTAGAAAATGAGCTCCTATTGTAGTAAAAATTAGAAAAGTAAGGGACATAGGTTCCATCTGATTTGGTAGGTGACATGTAGAAAAAAAATCAGAAAATAGCCCAATCAATTCAGCTAGCCCATCTTTTTCCCTCCTTTGTCCTTTCTTCTTCCCTCCTTTCAAACGTAAATTTATTTCTGGGTATCCATATGCAGCTCTTTTCTTATTCCCATTGAAACGCAAGAATCTGGACTGCTTGTTGAGCTTCTTCTTCACCGGAATGTATTTGTGGGTAAGCAGTGTTTATTCCTATTTCTGGGTAAGCAGTGTTTGTTCCTATTTATGTGTAACACCCCAAATTTTACAACTTGGGGAGTTACTGGTTAGGACCGCACAGTGGGTCCCGACCTTAGTTTGACAACAACTTAACAAGATCTTACAACAAGGCACAGATAAGGAAAAAAAACCGGAAATCATAAATTAAGTCTTAACAATGTATGAATGTGACCAGAACAACCAACAGCCGGAAAACATAAGATAACAAAGTACGAATAGAAAGAAAAGAACCAAGGTCTAACTGGAAATCCCACAAATAAAGAAACTGCATCACATCCTAAAAGTACGACACCCCGGCTGACCACTACCATCCGGATCACTCGGCATCTGCTCTAACCTGCGGTACATCTACACAGCATAACAACTGTTAGCAAACTATCCAAATATAAGTAGAATAATAACAGCACAAACACACGCAGAATAATATAAACAATCATCATGCTGGCACACAACCGTTTATTATCTATTACTTAGGTGATTCATCTTATTCAATTTTACAGTTGTGGCACGAGAATTCTTAACAGTTCTCGCCTCCGTTCCTTATCCAACTGGGTGTAGGTCTAGCTGACCTCCGCCGGTAGCATCACTACAAACCGAGTATGGACTAGTCCCTAAAGAAACCCCCAGCGCCCTCAAGCTAACTGAGCAGAATGCCACCGCCCGTTACTCTTAGGACAAGTATAGGTCGGTAAATATCTATCACAACTTATAACTCTAAACATTTCAATCACACACCACTATCATCATTCATGTTCATATTCAGAAGTCATCTAAGTAAGCCCAAAGGACTTACCTGTTACAAATCTCGATTCTCTGTAAATCAAACTCGCTCTGTAACTGTAGCAACTCAGTTGCCTGTCAAAGGAGATAAGTGCAATAGCACACTCCCAAAGTAATTACAAGTCTAAGACTTCTAAGATAGAAGATCGTAATAGGACAGAACTGATTACAATACTAATTTATGGTAAAATGACCATTTTACCCTTAGTCCCGAAATTTCCAAATTTTCCGAAACTCATGTCTAAACTCCTATTTGAGACTCTAAAGTCATATTCTAACTCCTAAAGTTTAGTTTGGTTACAAACTGGCACTTTTCCTATCTTCCTATTTTCCGAAAGATCGTAAAGGTCCAACTTCGGTTTCAAATATAAAATTCGTAAAAGCTTATAAAAATTCTGAAATAATTCTCTAGATCATCTATGATGTTACATCTACCCTTAGGAGCAAGAATTTCTCAAAACTGTTCATCCATCATTTTTATAAATATTCTCAAAGTTGGCTACTACACTTACCATTTCTATACTTAACGAAAAATCCAAAGTTTACAAAAACTGCTTAACTACCCAACTTCGGAAGCTTATAACTTCTAATCCGACCGTTCATTTCTTCTCAAATTTTAATATAGTAAACTACATACATCTACTTATCACCTATTAAAATTTCAATGGTGGATCATCATCCAAACTCTCGAACATTGGTCTCCAAGCTAGGCAGTTCTTCACTTCTAAAATTGAATAAAACACCAATATAAATGCACAGCAGTTCCTTCTTCCCTACTTCTGACCGCACAACTGCACCACTATTCTCTACCAACACACCTCATGACTCAACCCTCCTAAACAGCAGCAATTGCTATACCTCTTCACTTTTCAACCATAATTAAAATAAAGGATTTAACTAAATAATATTATCTCCTCTATGTAAATTAACGTCAAACTAATAAGGTGATAAACTTACTCAACTGTGATGCAGGAAGGCTCCTAGGCAATCAACGGGTTGTTAGAGCGTCGAAACGTCTAGGTGAGTAAGAGAAAGGGTCGGTCTTGGCTGCACGAGAGATGATAGTATCAAGGCCCTCTCACAGCAGTAATTGGCTCTACAGACACGAGACAAGAGAGGGGTAGAGTGACCAACTTACGTTTTGACTGCACTGAATCTATGGGCTGCCGACAAGGAGATGTAGCTTCAGACTCGGATCTGACTGCGTAAGGTGAGGATGAGGGTGAGAGATTAGTTTCTGCGTGTTAGATCTATGTAGAGTAGGTACGAAGGAGACGTCATACCTGTGTCCGCCCGCGCTGAATCCTTTGGCGTGCCCTATCTGTGATGGAAGGCGGCTGCAGTACTCTACTCCGGAGGCGACAAAGGGGAGAGGCGGAATCAGTCGGCTATTGCTGCGAGATGGGGAGCGGAAGATGGCGATCTGCTGCTGTGATGAGGATGATCCGTTGCAAAAGGAAGGGATGGAAAGAGAGTGCTGAACGTGGACGAAAATCTGGACGGAAAGGGACAACTGGGATGCGTGATTGTAGGCTGAACAGAAGGTGATTTTCCTCCCAAAAATAGCAGTTGTTACGTGGAAGTTTAAGAGGGCAATTAAACGCTGTTGATCATCTCCTTCCAGCTGGGCTCGAATTGCCGTTGGGCTGAAGAAGGTAAGGCAGCAGCTCCTTCCTGGGCTGCACGCTGGGCTGAAGGAAGTAGAGCAGCACACGCTGCTGGGCTGGGCTGGGCGCTGGCTGAAGCTGCGCTGGCTTGCTGGGCTGGAGCTGGCGCAAGGGAGCAGCAGTCCGGTGCTAGCTGTAGTCCGGAAACGAGATCACCGACTACGAGTGTACGGAATAGACGGATATGGATCATGTTATAGTTTAGGATTGGTTATAAGAATCCTATCATTTTATGTGAAGGGAAGCTACATAAAATGATAATTTTCTTGAAACAAGGATCCTATCATTTTATGTGAAGGGAAGCTACATAAAATGATGAATTTTGAAACAATGTGTCTAACTAAGTAGACGGATATGGATCAACTGATCGAAATCCGGTTTGTTACGGAAATAAACGGAATAAAAATCCCGGATATTACATTATGGGTAATCTCAAACTTCTTGGGTAATGTATTTGTGGGTAATCTGAAACTTCTCATCTCTTTTTTTTTGTGAATCTAAGCAGTGTTTGTTTACATTTTCTATTTGTGGGTAAAACAATGTTTGTTTGTATCCATGGATAATCTCCAACTTCTCATCTTCCTGGGTAATGTATTTCGGTGTAAGCTGAAACTTCTCATCTTCTTGGGTAATGTATTTCGGGGTAATCTAAAACAGTCAAACTTTGTGGGTAATGTCAAACTTCTTGGGTAATCTATTTCTGAGTAATCTCAAAATTCTTGGGTAATGTATTTCGGGGTAATCTATTCCTGGGTAATCTATTTATGGGTAAGCAGTGTTTTTTTTTTCAAAAAATTAACATCAAATCATCTAAAAAAAGCATGCACCTCTCTCTTTTCAATTAAATGTCCACAGTAGCCTAGTTTATACTTTTCAGACCTATTTTATGTAATTAGTTTATTAGAGGCCCATTTCACAAAATGAAAAATTTTGAGGTCCTCTTTCTCTAATTATTTCTTAAAAAATTTATTAAAAAAAGTTTTAAAATTTTGGGTGCCGACACCCAAAATCCTAATGTTAAAAAAATCAAACAAAGTCGTGAAATATTTAATCCCTAGTTAAATTTAAGATCATGGATATAACTTTTTTGATAACAAAATAAGGTCAAATTAGTTAAGTAAGTCTTTTTGAGATTTCTCTCTAAATGTACCCTAATTAAACCCTTACTTTCCAACATCAATTTAATGAAAGTGGTAAGAATTGAAAGGATAAACAGATCTAATGAAAATTGAAAAGGGTCTATTCGATCAAATACTTTCAAAAAAAAAAATATCTCGCATTTAATAGACAACCATTTTTACACAGTCTTGTAAAAAAAATTTTTTGTCTTTTTCTACTAAATATTTTTAAATAATTAAGTTTTTACTAAAATAAAGATATACAAGTGTAGATTTTGAAAAAACGAATTAAATGCGAATAAATTATTAAATAAAGTTTGAATTGTCACTGACAATGAAAACGAAAGTGTGGGGTTGTGAAAGACGACTTTAGTGCCTCTGAAATCCACATCAACATCAACATCTCTAAATGAGGTTGTCGGTGAACTCTAATTAACTTTTAAATATTTCTTAATTGATTGTTTAACTCTCACATTTAGGGATGCTTAAAATTTGCCCGGACCATAAAATCTATTCGGATCGTAAAATCGGTTCGGATCGTGACCCATTTCAGCCCTAAAGTCTGGGTCGGGCTTGTTAGAAGTTGGAAATGTATTAGTTGGATACGTTAAGTTTACCGTTTTGATCAGGTACTTGATATGATTAGTTGTAATCAAAACTTCGAGTGGTCTAGGTAAATATACATACTTATATTATCACTTATCGTGCACCACTTTATGCTATAATAATGGCGTATACATTGATTGAATACTAACATATTTGAATATGCCGAGGTTACAAAAGTATTTATAAGAGACAAGTGTATGACCAATACTCAGTTGGTCTAGTGGATGTGGTGCTAGACTCCTTAAGTGGTTAGTCTGGAGATTCGAGTTCGAATCCTCCTGGCAGCAGGTTTATGTGTTTGATTGTTCGTTGTCGTGTGATTGTGTTATCCTAAGTTTTAGCAATACAACTTATATTTTTTATCTCACGGTTTTATCGTTTATGTTGTTAGACTCGTTGCAAGGTAAGAAAATCGTAAAGTGATAGTATGTCAAAGCGATTGGTCAATCGGGTCCGTGTACTTAATAGGATTGAGTTCTTATTTATGATTGTATTCATTTTGTAAGACTGACGAAATATGAAGTCGAAAGAGGTTGTTACATGATATGCATTCACGACATTATTACTTTATGTACGTTTTCTACGTTTCTGTTTTGTTTTCTTTACAATTATAAAATTAAAAGGTTCAAAGATCAAAACTCATTACTGGCTAATACTAGTCATTTCAAAACGACCTGAATTGGATCAATCGGTATATGTCCCGGTCGGTCTAAGATGTTGTTTTGATTTAGGTCAGATCCCAAAGGCGAGAATAGCGTTGATAGCTTAATAAAAATAATGATGTTTTTTTTTTTTGTAAAAGCAGGTTTATGTGTTTGATTGTTCGTTGTCGTGTGATTGTGTTATCCTAAGTTTTAGCAATACAACTTATATTTTTTATCTCACGGTTTTATCGTTTATGTTGTTAGACTCGTTGCAAGGTAAGAAAATCGTAAAGTGATAGTATGTCAAAGCGATTGGTCAATCGGGTCCGTGTACTTAATAGGATTGAGTTCTTATTTATGATTGTATTCATTTTGTAAGACTGACGAAATATGAAGTCGAAAGAGGTTGTTACATGATATGCATTCACGACATTATTACTTTATGTACGTTTTCTACGTTTCTGTTTTGTTTTCTTTACAATTATAAAATTAAAAGGTTCAAAGATCAAAACTCATTACTGGCTAATACTAGTCATTTCAAAACGACCTGAATTGGATCAATCGGTATATGTCCCGGTCGGTCTAAGATGTTGTTTTGATTTAGGTCAGATCCCAAAGGCGAGAATAGCGTTGATAGCTTAATAAAAATAATGATGTTTTTTTTTTTGTAAAAGCAGGTTTATGTGTTTGATTGTTCGTTGTCGTGTGATTGTGTTATCCTAAGTTTTAGCAATACAACTTATATTTTTTATCTCACGGTTTTATCGTTTATGTTGTTAGACTCGTTGCAAGGTAAGAAAATCGTAAAGTGATAGTATGTCAAAGCGATTGGTCAATCGGGTCCGTGTACTTAATAGGATTGAGTTCTTATTTATGATTGTATTCATTTTGTAAGACTGACGAAATATGAAGTCGAAAGAGGTTGTTACATGATATGCATTCACGACATTATTACTTTATGTACGTTTTCTACGTTTCTGTTTTGTTTTCTTTACAATTATAAAATTAAAAGGTTCAAAGATCAAAACTCATTACTGGCTAATACTAGTCATTTCAAAACGACCTGAATTGGATCAATCGGTATATGTCCCGGTTGGTCTAAGATGTTGTTTTGATTTAGGTCAGATCCCAAAGGCGAGAATAGCGTTGATAGCTTAATAAAAATAATGATGTTTTTTTTTTGTAAAAGCAGGTTTATGTGTTTGATTGTTCGTTGTCGTGTGATTGTGTTATCCTAAGTTTTAGCAATACAACTTATATTTTTTATCTCACGGTTTTATCGTTTATGTTGTTAGACTCGTTGCAAGGTAAGAAAATCGTAAAGTGATAGTATGTCAAAGCGATTGGTCAATCGGGTCCGTGTACTTAATAGGATTGAGTTCTTATTTATGATTGTATTCATTTTGTAAGACTGACGAAATATGAAGTCGAAAGAGGTTGTTACATGATATGCATTCACGACATTATTACTTTATGTACGTTTTCTACGTTTCTGTTTTGTTTTCTTTACAATTATAAAATTAAAAGGTTCAAAGATCAAAACTCATTACTGGCTAATACTAGTCATTTCAAAACGACCTGAATTGGATCAATCGGTATATGTCCCGGTCGGTCTAAGATGTTGTTTTGATTTAGGTCAGATCCCAAAGGCGAGAATAGCGTTGATAGCTTAATAAAAATAATGATGTTTTTTTTTTTTTGTAAAAGCAGGTTTATGTGTTTGATTGTTCGTTGTCGTGTGATTGTGTTATCCTAAGTTTTAGCAATACAACTTATATTTTTTATCTCACGGTTTTATCGTTTATGTTGTTAGACTCGTTGCAAGGTAAGAAAATCGTAAAGTGATAGTATGTCAAAGCGATTGGTCAATCGGGTCCGTGTACTTAATAGGATTGAGTTCTTATTTATGATTGTATTCATTTTGTAAGACTGACGAAATATGAAGTCGAAAGAGGTTGTTACATGATATGCATTCACGACATTATTACTTTATGTACGTTTTCTACGTTTCTGTTTTGTTTTCTTTACAATTATAAAATTAAAAGGTTCAAAGATCAAAACTCATTACTGGCTAATACTAGTCATTTCAAAACGACCTGAATTGGATCAATCGGTATATGTCCCGGTCGGTCTAAGATGTTGTTTTGATTTAGGTCAGATCCCAAAGGCGAGAATAGCGTTGATAGCTTAATAAAAATAATGATGTTTTTTTTTTTGTAAAAGCAGGTTTATGTGTTTGATTGTTCGTTGTCGTGTGATTGTGTTATCCTAAGTTTTAGCAATACAACTTATATTTTTTATCTCACGGTTTTATCGTTTATGTTGTTAGACTCGTTGCAAGGTAAGAAAATCGTAAAGTGATAGTATGTCAAAGCGATTGGTCAATCGGGTCCGTGTACTTAATAGGATTGAGTTCTTATTTATGATTGTATTCATTTTGTAAGACTGACGAAATATGAAGTCGAAAGAGGTTGTTACATGATATGCATTCACGACATTATTACTTTATGTACGTTTTCTACGTTTCTGTTTTGTTTTCTTTACAATTATAAAATTAAAAGGTTCAAAGATCAAAACTCATTACTGGCTAATACTAGTCATTTCAAAACGACCTGAATTGGATCAATCGGTATATGTCCCGGTCGGTCTAAGATGTTGTTTTGATTTAGGTCAGATCCCAATTAATACCGATTGGCGAGGCAATGAACATTCCTATTACTATGAAAGTAGTTATTTGAAAGGCAAGTTAGAACTACAAATAGATGTTTAGTTAGGGATGACATTGAATCGGATGAATAAGGGTGAGTGATAGGAGGCGACCTATAACATGTAAGCCCTACTAAGTATCAATGGCTATCACGTATATACTATTTTCTCCGATTGACTATATAAACTAGTTTGATATTCAACATAATATTTTTTAAACTAAAAAGTGTTTTTTCCTAACTTTTATCATTTTTTTTAACTTACCAACTATTTCCATTTTTACAATTATTAAATAAAAAATTAATTAATGATAGTTTTCATAAAACACAATTTAGAAAATATATAATATTTTAATTTAAAATAAAAAATTTATTATTTATTTGATTGGATTGAATATTAGAATTTGATCAAAATTTCCAATCTTTTTTTTATACTTGATATATTTTATTAAAAATTAGTTATGGAATAATAAAAACTTGTCATTTTTCCAATATTGTGAGGGTATTCTTCACCAGTCAAATGAAGTAAAGATTGCATTCATGTCGATTATACAATCGACCAGACTGGCAAATACTACATGTACAATGTAAGAAGCCATTTGTCTTCATATCTATTTCTTCTTAAATGTCTCATTTATTACAGACTTGTGCACACACATAACTATGTACATATTCTATGCATTCTATAAATGCTTGTAAATATTGTGTATTTATTATCATTACCTACAACTCTACAAGTACTTGTCAAGATAGTATGTCATGTATTTGTTTTTATATATAATACAAAGTGATTAAAAAAAATACAAATCTAGTAGCCAATTCAAATACAATGTATCAAATAAAAAATCCATTAAATTGTGATTTTTGAAAATAGAAAAAAAAAAATTTCAAGACTCTTTGTTGCACATGATCTAAGATTGTTCTTTAATTTAATTCTTCAAATTAAACTAACTATTTTTTATAAAGATCTTATCTTATATCGATTAAAGCAGAAGCCTCTATTGTCACGTGTCAACGCCATGCTTCTCGAAGCCTAAAAAGTTATAATAAAAAGTGAATTTTAAATGTTAATATAAATTGGAAATTGATTTTTTAATTTTTAAAAAATATTTAAATAAATATATTTATAAAAACAGTTATTAAACTTTTAAGGATTTTTTTAACCAACGAGCATATCTTAACAAATCAATTTAAAAATATAATTAATTATAAGAGATAAATACTTAAAAGAAAATTAAAAATAATAATATTAATTATAATTCAATCTTCTATCTTTCAAAATATACATATGAACTTTTAAGTATTGAGTACATATTAAAACTCAACCCGCACAAGAGTACGGGTAATACACTAGTATATAGAGTGTTGTGAAGTTTTGGAAATTAGAACACCAATGGAAAGTGTCTCTCCCACCTTACCATCAATTGGACAAGGTTGACTTCGTCATTCTCGTAGAGTGATTGTAACTAATCTTAGGCAATTAACTAATTCATATCCCGCACCTTGTGCGGGTATATTTAAATATTGATGGATTTTCACAGGCGGATCCCGGAAGATCTGTCTGCGAATAGAAAAGTGAGAAGAAAGACATATGGGGAGAGACTTTCTTAAACAACGAGTAGTAAAAACCAAAGTTGTTGAAATAACAGTTATTCAAAACAAATTAAAGAATGAATAAACAATAGCAGAATGAGTGTGATGATTGAAAAAATCCGATCTTCAAATTATCACAATCCTGAAAAAGATAAGAAATATGATTAATATTGGAAGATAAAAACTGTCAGAAAAAGGATGAGGTATATTTTCCACCAAAGAAAAGATGAGGTATAATCTACATATATAGCGTGAGAGATAAATTGTTAAAGATAAGTATAACGTACGGGAGAATCTACATATATATCGTGAGAGATAAATTGTTGAAGATAAGTAAAACGTGCGGGAGAAGTTTAGATTTTATGATCAGCCAACGTAAATTGTAGAATTAATAAATTTTGTTAGATTTTGATATTTTTTAATTTGATAAAATGTACCGGAGAAGTCACAAACGTGATATACTTAACTTTTTTGATTAATTAACTTTTAAAGATTAGTTAAAAAAAAGATTTGTTTTAGATTTTGTTTAGTAAAAAAGATTTATTGACTTAATTTTTGATTTAATAAAATATTTAATTTGAGAAAATTTGTGGGGGGGGGCACTAATGTACTTTAGTATTATTTATAGATTTGTAAATGTTCATAACAACTAGATTTTTTAACTTGTTCATCCATTAACCTAGTATTTTAAACCCGTAGAACAAGTTAAAAAAAAAAGATTGTTCTACGGATTTTTTAACTTGATCAAAACTTCTCAATTTTCCAATATTTCTAAAACTATAAAAATAATTACATTTTTTTCATGGTGTTCTACGGGTTTAAAGTGTGATTATGTTTTTTTTTTTGAGGGTTTTATGTGGGATAGAAATACGACAACTCTTGATCGGTCTAAATGTTTGTAGTTCCCGTAAGTATTTGTCCAATGTAAGATTCACTTTTGTGTTTATTTCAAAATTTTTTATAATAAAAAACGGTTAGGTTTGTCTACCTCCTAAGTCCTAAAGCATTATTGTGGACGAGGACACGAATTTCGGGATCATTAAAAATATTGTTGTTGGTGGTCGAGAATCTCGGATGGGTCAATCGGTCAACAACACGGTTGATTTCTCTTAAAACAGGTTTGACCTGGACTTCGTCAAAGAACCAAAGATCTGGTCTGAGTAGGATAAATCATCACGACCTTTCACGGACAACTTCACAAACCTTGGAGGACCTTGATGACACACATATTATCACCTTCAATTTCAATCTTTTGATTTGCAATATGATAGCCTCTTGTAAACCATATTTAATAGCAAAAACTTCAACTTTTATTACCGAGTTGAAACTATTTTTTGGAGCATCGAGGCTAATAACCTCTCCATTGTGATTCCGAATAACATAATCAATGGATGTTACTCCCGAATTGAATTTCGATCCATCAAAATTAAGTTAATTGAAATCAAGTTTTGGTTTATCCCACTTAATATTCTGTGTTTTTCTTTTTGATAGTGTTAATGTCCTTTTGTTATTTTTTTATATCGTAATCATCCTCGTCAATAATATTGAGTTTCTCATTTATAAATTTGGTTTTTAATGAAAATGATTCTCTTATTACCAAGACTAATGAGTTTATTATTAAAAATAATTGTATTCATCAGAATAAGATGCTCCATCATATAGTTACAAGGCTTGTAAACTTGTTAAGTTTTTTTTTTT
>BSUD01000004.1:4319009-4376302 GCA_033239045.1 Fagopyrum esculentum | reverse complement strand
TTGTTTTTTCCAGATTGTTAGATAATTTATCTCATCATATTCGTAATTTGTTTATTTATTATATTTTTATTTATTCAAAAACTAATCTATTTTTTATGAGATACGTGAGTTGTCTAATTTTTTAAAATAGTCAATTTAAAAACTGATTTATTTATGTAAAAAACGTCTATTTATAGTTGTAATTTACGTTAACTTTTCTCGATAAAATTATATTAAAATTTAAAACCTATAATTAAATATTTGGTGAAATTATAAATATGTTTGTAGGTATATATGAATATAAAATTTGGTTAAACATGCATATCTAAATAGGAGTAATAACGAGAAAAAAAATATATATTTTAACAAATCCCGTGCAAGACACGGGCAATACACTAGTTGAATATCAAAAGATTTATATTGACTTTTAAAAATATATATTGATTACCTATAGATTTTTAAATTCCAAAAAATTCCTGTAAAATCTTAAATGAATACACCCCTCTAAATCTTAACCACGGTAAACTCTCCAATAACCCCTTAAAATTGGAGTGTCGAAGACACCCCAATTTATTTAAAAATTGGGGTGTGTTCGACAATTATTTTATTTATGCGTCGGTGACTAGAACCAGTAACCACAATTATTTTATTTAAAAATAAATAAATAAACTTGGGCGTCTGCACCCACTAAGCGCTAGCGGATTGCACTCTATTTTGCATTGGTAAATCAATATCCGTGTATTTAGCTTTTTTAGTAACTTAAAAAAAAAAGTTCGGCCCTTCCACTCTATTACCACACGAAACAATTGAATCATGTGATTTTTAAAAAAGTTATATATTATTATGTTAAACAAAATCTTATACTCGAATTTCAATACTTCAATTTCAATACCAAAAGCTAAGGTTAATACACCCCAGAGTGCTACGGATTAGGACTTCAGAATGGGTCACGACCCTTAGTCATTGGCCCGGTTTGGGCAAACCGCCCAAACCGCCGGTTTTCAAACCGGCCCAAACAGGCGGTTTAGGTTGTCGGTTTGAGCAAACCGTAGGTTCACGGTTAAGGTTTAGCCCAAACCGGCGGTTTAACCGCCGGTTTGGGGTTTTTTATTTTTTATTTTTTTTAAAAAAGGACCAAACCGGCCGGTTTGGTCCTCAAACCGCCGGTTTGGTCCTTAAACCGGCGGTTAACCTGCGGTTTGGCCCTTAAACCGGCAATTTTCTTTTTTTTTTTCAACAAACCGCCACCAAACCGGCAGTTTTGGTTAAACCTAAACCGCCGGTTTGGTTTTTGCCGGTTTAGGTTTAGGACCCAAGTCTAACGACCCTAACTCGACAACAATATTATCGGACCTTACAACAAGACACAAATATTAAAATACCAAAACTGAAATAAAATAGATGCAATGTCACATCAACGCAAGACCCTCAACCGAGTATAACAGAATATCCAATCTACACTACTAACGTTAATAACAAAGGAAAGCAAATAAACCACTACCCGTCCTACAACGTAAGGGAACCCTGGTGGATCACACCATCCAGATCACTCGGCAACAACCCTATCCTGCAAGACATCTAACAACACGGATGAACCGTTAGCTAACCATTCATATATAGGAAGAACACATAAGCACAAACACACATAAAGCAAGAATATAAACAAAGAGCATGCTATCACATAATCCATTTTATTATTTTTATTAAGGTCATGCACCCATTACCCAATTACAATTGTGGCATGAGAAGTCTAAGACTCTCGCCTTCGTCACTTTATCCAACTGGAGTGGATCGGCGCACCTCCCCGTATACCCTATGGAGTGTATTAGTACCCTTTCCGTATAACAAGTCTGGCCTTGTCGCGGAGAACCTCCCAGTATCCCTTAGGAGAGTTGAGCAGATGATGTCACCGCCTGTTACACTTGGGTCAATTACACGTCGGTTATACTAAACCAATAACATACTATAGCGCATATACCAAAGACGCTACTCGTGTATTCAACCAACATATGAAAGTAGCTAAGTAAGCTCATATGACTTACTTGTAAATCTGTGATAGGCTATGTCCAGCTACACACTTCCTGATCCGCACTAGCAACCTCGATTGCCTGATATAATCCAAGGAAAACTATCAATCACCTATTCTTCCACTAGAAGTCTCCAACTTCTATTCCTTAAGGATTAACACCAATCAACACTAACGGAACTAACTCTAGCACATGTTATGCCAAACTCTCTTATCAAACACATATCAACTACTAAGAATGTATAAGGGAAGAATCTTATACCTAGAACCAGTCCTTGAGTCGAAACTCGAAACTTATGAACCTTCTAGAGTGATTCCGTGGTTGCGGAGGAATAAAGGCGCGACCGCGGGGAAGCACTGTCGACGCGACAGCGGTGACACAGGGGCGGCCGCGGTGACACAGGGGCGCGACCGCGGTGACTTGCCGCGACCGTGGCGATCAAAGGGCACGGGTCTGGTGACAAGCTTCAAGGCGCGGCCGCAGCAATTCTAGGCCGCGACTGCGAAGACTGTCGACTGATGCGATTTCTAACGTCTCTATTCATGTAGGAGGCAACACACCAAATCACAAATGCTCACTACAACTCATTTGAAGCCAAAGATAACACAACCAACTCAAATCACCACTAGCATCACTAGGGAAAGGAAAGAAGGAGAAAAATACAATCTTACCCTTTAACATTTTTAATGAAGAAAGAAGAAACGTCTTCTGTGTGCCCGGACGGTGGAACTCCATTGATTGCTTCAATTCCTCCTCTACTACTCGATGGAGGCGGAAGAAAAGGATCTCTGTTGAGAAGAAGAAGAAGAAGAAGAAGGAGGAGGAATGAGGGAAGAAGACTTACGTAACACTCCCAAGGCTGATAAGGGTTCGAGAAAGGAACGACAATGAGGTTTGTATAGGTCATAGGGTAAAGACGAAGTTTGGATTCTAAAAGGAAACTGAAAGATACGGTGTTAACAAAAAGGATAGATGTTATTTGTTGTTTACCCGCGGGAAACAGTAGTTGCGCCCACGACGGCCAGACAGCGGGCCGCGCCCGCGGGTAGGCAACCAGATGTGGTCGCGTCCCGGTTGTTACAATGGTTGTAATATGAGACAAGCTACTCGGGCTTGGCTTGCGTTTGACTCGTCAAAATTTCGGCTCGAACTCGTTTATACTTTATAAACAAATCGAGCTTGAGCATGTAAATGATTGGCTCGTTCGGTTAAAATTTGGCTCGTTCGGCTACAATTACAGTTTATGAGCACTATTTTAGCCGAGCTACTCAGAATCGACTCGTCAAAAGCTCGTCTCAAGCTTGTTTACTTTCTAAATGAGTTGAATATGAACACATTTTAAAGCTCTTATAAAACTTAGGCTCGGCTCATATATAAACAAGTCGAGAACCATATAAGCAATGATTTCGGATTTGGTCCGGGTTGCTAATTGTAAATTTCATACTACATCATGTGCATCATTCATTAAAACATGATATCATCTCATGAGCACGTTATATGCTATTTGAATGCATGTTTAGTATTGTGATGTGTTGATATGATCTCTCGTGGATATATTATGATCGGTAGCTAACTATTTTAAGCCGACTCTTTTTAGACAATGCAGATCATAGGAACGTTGTTGGAACGTCAGTTGCAGGACGTGGACATTTGGAAAAGTGGTAACCCAAGGGTTGGTTGAACTTCTTTTGAAATTAATCCCTTTCAAACAAGTCTTTTTTGCTTGTGTGCAATCGTGTAAATGTGTTTTTTTTCTTCAGATTGATGTTTTAAGAAACTATTCTACTGTCATGTTTGAAGTGTGTGTGTATATATATATATATAGAGAGAGAGAGAGAGAGGTTGACTCTCATGTAAACAACTCCTATCGTGTTTAATGAGAACGGATTGTATTCGTTAGATCGCTAAATAGATGGCTGAGATTAGGCGAGATTAAAAGAATAAGAAAAACGTGTGATTAGTTGAAGAAATATTCGGCGGTATAGTCGCATATACTTGGCGGTATATATCTGGCTCATATAGTATATATTCGGAGGTATAGTCACATATATTCGGCGTATAGTAAATATTCTGTAATTTGTTCTCTTTTACATGGTAAGAGTTGTTTACATATGAGTCAGGAACTATACATATATATATATACGGCATGCATTTTGTTTTATGCAAATGTTTTCTAAATAACAAGTTGAATGTTTTCATTATTTATCCGTGCTTCTTGTTGTAATGTCCTATTTGTAAACTTGTTGTCAATTTAATCGATGGGACTCGTTATGTGCTCCTTAGCCTAATAACATCTTGATTATTGAAAATCCGAGTCATTACAACCTTGTTGATGTCTAAGGAAGCCAACACAAGTGATGAAGTCATGCATATGTGTAGAAGACGTCCCCGGTCCTGCAGTCCATGCACACATGGGTGCGCATTGCCTTAGCCGTGTGTTTGAAGAAGGAACGATACATTTTAAGGTTTTTTAATTGCATTTCATTTAGACTTGGATTTTAAGGCATTTTAAGTTAATTTTAGATTGTGAAAAGTTTTTTAAAACTTGTTTGACTTTTAAAGACTTTAAGTCATTTCTTTGCTTAATTAATTAACTAGTGTATTATCCACACTTTGTGCGGGTTCAATTTTAATAAATATTTAATATTTAAGAATTTATATGTATATTTATATAAAATAAAATTTCAAAAAATGAAATTATAATAAATATTATGATTTTTAATTCTCTTTTAAGTATTTATCTCTTCTAATTAATTATATTTTTAAATTTATTTGTTAAGATATGCTTGTTGATAAAAAAAAATAGTAAAAATTTTAAAAATGTTTTTATAAATATTTTTTTAAATATTTTTTTATAAATTTAGAAATCAATTTTCAATTTATATTATCATTTAGAAATCACTTTTTAAAATAATTTTTTAGGCTTTGAGAAACTTGTCGTTGACACGTGGCAATAGAGGCTTCTGCTTTAATAGATTCTAGTGTATTACCCGCACTTTGTGCGGGTTCAGTTTTAATAAATATTTAATATTTAGAAATTTATATGCATATTTTTGTAAAATAAAATTTCAAAAAATAAAATTATAATAAATATTATGATTTTTAATTCTCTTTTAAGTAGTTATCTCTTCTAATTAATTATATTTTTAAATTTATTTGTTAAGATATGCTTGTTGATAAAAAAAATCATAAAAATTTTAAAACTATTTTTATAAAAATATTTATTTAAATATTTTTTTATAAATTTAGAAATCAATTTTCAATTTATATTAATATTTTTAAAAATTATTTTTTAAAATAATTTTTTAGGCTTCGAGAAATCTGACGTTGACACGTGGCAATAGAGGCTCCTACTTTAATAGATATAAGATAAGATAAGATATTTTCTAAAATTAAAATTTAATTATTTTACTAACATATACTATAACAAAATTCAAAGATATTTTAAATATATTTTAACTTTAATTAACGACTTTACTAAAATATTTTTTTATACATTTTAAATTTTAAAAACCACTTTTTTAAAAAAATTTGGGGGACTGGGAAAACCGTGGCTTGACACGTGGCAATAGAGGCTCCTGCTTTAATATATATAAGACTAGTGTATTACCCGCACTTTGTGCGGGTTCAGTTTTAATAAATATTTAATACTTAGAAATTTATATGCATATTTTTGTAAAATAAAAATTCAAACCCTATAACAAAATTCAAAGATATTTTAAATATATTTTAACTTTAATTAACGATTTTACTAAAATATTTTTTATAGATTTTAAATTTTAAAAACCACATTTTTTTAAAAAAAAAATTGGGGGGCAGGGAGAACCGTGGCTTGACACGTGACAATAGAGGCTCATGCTTTAATATATATAAGATAAGATAAGATTTTCTTTTAACTTCTAAAAGGTTCGTGGGACATAATTAAACCTTTTCTAATTAGTTGCGAATTATGTAAGACATTTTTGAACATCTGTTTTTTTCCGTAACTTCAATCCAAGATAGATCATTTTGGGAAAACTTTCGTTGTTGAATTCGGCTTAATTGATTTGGGTGTGCCAATCTTTTATAAGATCGGTGTTCTTACGCTCCTTAAGCATTCTCTTTATGCTTCTCCACCGTTGTTGTTGAATTATTTGAAGTTTTACAAGACAAGGTCGTTGGCTACATTGTTTTGGGCTCTTGATACGAGGTCAAGAGTTCTATCAATTGTTTTCCTTTCGATTCACTTGTTTCTTCTTTCATTTTGTTGTCTAATCAACCATTCTAACGTCATTTTGTGGTGTTTGTGCCGAGTTCATCACCTCCATTTGTGTGTCTTGAGGCCTCTTTTTTAGAACGAAACGATCGCGGCTCATCCCCACATCACTTTTGCTCAATCCGGCTTGAGATCGACTCCAATTACGCATATCATGTGCAAAATCATAACCCTAATTTAAAACACTAAACTACGCACGCGAACTATGTAGTTTTGGTGTTTAATGAAGATTTTCGTCAATACGTCTAAAAAGCCCGTTTTTATTTAGTTAACTTAAATTATGTTTCTGGTACAGTTACAAATCACTATATTAACATTCTCGACTAACAACAATTAAACGTATTTCTAGTTAGGGATGACCACCTCATCTGTATCCGGTGAAAAATAGCAAAAATTTGTACAAGTGAAAAACAAATAAAGGGTGAAGTGGATGTTGGTTCAATAAAAATTCGGGTGGACGTTTCAACCACCCAATATATAGAAGGTCAATATCACTAATTAGGCATTTTAGCAATATTGTTCTATTAAGTAGGCTCATAAGATAATCTCGTTTAGTAAATATACAACTAACAGAGTAATAATGTAAGTCAGAGTGGTAAAAATAGAGGGATACACAAAACAAATAGGAAATAGAAAAGAACTTATTTGGCCAAATTTGTAATAACCGAAATTTTTTTTTTTAACTCCGTTTAATAACAAATCAAACCGGATTCCGATCCGCCAACTTTTATTCTTTTAAATAAAAGAAAATAGTATTTAATTTCTATCATTTTATGTGATCTTGATTCACATAAAATGATAAAGTATGTAACCGGAAATAATTCCGTACAATTTAAATAAAACCGAAGAGCGATTCCTTGCGAATAACGATCTAATTATCAGTCCATCTTAGTTAGATGAACAGGCCCAACAGACCCGGCCCAAAGTACATGTCAGCCCAGCCCATAACTTAACCCTAAACCCTAATTTTTTTAACCTAATATAATCAGCCCCCTTAATACTAATCAACGCTAAACAACTTCTACCTACTGCAGCCCTGATTCACGCTTCTGAAGGAAACCGATTCATTCCGTCGTGTTCTGCGCAGCCTAGCCTCACCACCGGAGCAGATACATCGCTGGGGACGCCACCACATCTTTGTCGGGCCAGGAGGTTCACTCGACGCTGCAACCAGACATTCCGGGACCTGCTGCTGCTTTGCCTTCTCTCGTACCTCCCTCTCCCCACATTTCTGTCCTCGCCAAAACACCATCCCTACCGCCGTCCTCTGCAACCTGTTGTGGAACCGGCGAAACCAGAAGCAACAGCCTTCACCCAGTCGCGTACGGTGTCTCTCAAGTCTCATGGACGTCAACACCGCCCGCCAGAAGAGGAACGCGCCACTGTGATTGCAAGCCGGAGGGGGTGACGACGACCACCGGACAACGAGGGCCGGCGCTGTCATCAACCGTCTGCAACCGGAATCACTTCGATCTACTGGACACGTCACCGGGCTTCTGCTGTCTACACTGCATTCGGACCTGCTGCGATTCCGATTCATTGCACACTCCGGGTAAGCAGTCCTTCCTACGGTCCACCCTCATCTCTTCAACGAACATCAGTAACCCTTCCCTGTTAACCTAATGCAGCCTTATTTAACGTTGGATTCTTCGCCGGGAGATTGACGGCAACTCGAACCTTGCAGCCCAGTCGGTTGAGTCACACCGGTGAGTCCTCAGCCTCGACATCTCGATATGTTGTGTTCCGCTATTCTACAGACTTCGGATTTCATATAAAAATAAGAAGTGCCAATAGCTGTAGATATGGATGTTAATTAGATCCAAATGTAGAATATGGTGAGAACTGTATATATATAAACATTTGCAGCAGTGCACGTAGTTGTCGATATAAAATTTCACATGGGAATAAGAGTGCTGAACATATAAGTATATATATATATATATATATATATATATATATATATATATATATATATATATATATATATATATATATATATATACGTATAGGAGTATAAACGTATATAAGTATACACATGTACGTATATAATATATAAGTATCGTATATATAAATATATATGTAAGTATATATGTGTATAAGTATAAGTGTAAGATATATATATAAGTGCATATATATTAATAGGTAGAGTGTATATATATACATAAGTATATATATAGATGAGTAAGAGTAACGTATAATATAGGTACACACACATAAGTATTAAAGTGGAATAACCGGAGAAAGGATAATGTAGTTCTCTTTGACGAGTGTTTGAAATTGATCTTATAACCTCTAAGTAAGCTACCCGTGAGAACCAAATTTTGAAAACAAGTTCTACAAAAATGAATGTTATATTTTAATTATAGACTTTAAGAATTTTCGGCACTAAGTGTAAAATGGTCTTTTACCGTAAGAGAGCTTTTTCCGTAATTCCTTCGCATGAGGTTGGACATCTAGATGTGAATTTGATCCACATGCCTTATTTGACAGGCATTTGAGTTACCACGGGTTCGGACCGAGTTGAGATTTGATAAGCGATTTTTGATCAATGTAAGTCCTTGCGACTTACTTAACTGGTATCTGGATGTTAGTTGGATGACGATAGTGGTGTGTGTTGTGTGTTTATAATAACAACTTGTTAGGACGGCCGTTGTTGTTATGTTTTAGGCCCAAGTGTATGTATAACGGGCCGTGACATCACTGTCCAGCTCTGCCAGGAGACTGGGAGGTTCTCTATACCCAGACCATACAGGTACACGGTGAGATGCATCGGATCCACTCCTGATGGGTACACAGAGGCGGAGGCGAGGTTTGGGAATCTCTCGTGTCACAAAATAAGTATCATTAGAGTGACTGACTTAAATTAAGATAATAAATGGATTGTTTGAAAGCATGATGAGTGTTTATTATTATGTGTATGTGTGTGTGTGTTATTATTATTCTCCTAATGTTTAGATAACTAGCTAATGGTTGTTTTGTTGTGTTTTTAGATTTACCGCAAGTTAGAACAGCAACTGAGTGATCCGGAAGTAGTGGTCAGCCGGGTCTCCGTACTCCTTAGAGTGGGGTTGGGTGTTTACCTTGTGGTTTCTTCCTTCTTGTTAAAGACAGTTAGTCTTTTTTTTTTGTGGTTTAAGTACGTTAGGCTGTTAGACGTTGTTGCATTCATCTCTTTATAAAATACTATTTTATGAATTTCGGTATTTCTTATTTGTGTCTTGTTGCAAGATCTTATTAATATTGTTGTCAAACTGAGGTCGGGACCCATTGTGAGGTACTAACCAGTAATGTCCCGAGTTTTGAGAATTCGGGGTGTTACAAAATTCTTTCTATAGAATGAGCACCGTGAACTATGTACTTCATAAATATACTTGTTATTTTCCTAACTTTCGTTATCTTTAAAATTGTGCCCGTGTCGAGACACAAAAACTATATTAGTTAAAGTATTATTTTGAAACCTTTTACAAGATCCACATGGTAATATATCATCGTATCTAGAATCCTTGTAAGGGAAATCCTAGGTTAATTTCCAATTAATTAAAATATATACAACTTTAAGTGACATGTACAAATCAGCATGAAAGGGGTAATGCTTCAAAGCCAACCACCAAATATATGTTATTTGGATGGAAACTTGGAAAGCAAACCTTAGCTAAGAGACCTTCCATTCCAAGCGAGGCTAATCACTTACCTACTATTTTTTTTATTTTTTTATTTTTTAATTTCTCTTTCTATATATACATATTAGCTAATGACAATTACAAGTTTACAACTATCTACCTTAGTTGTTTATGGGAGATTTTCAATAAAAAAAAAAAAAACGTTTTAAATATGAATTCACCATAAATTGTCTTTTAAGTTTTATGATATAATAGTTCTTCATCTTACGAGATTTAGTTTAAATTTATAACATAATAATAGTATATAACCAAAATCTTTAAGAACTTATTACGTAATAGTTTATAAATGGGGTTTTCAAAAGAAAACCTTTTTTATCCATAAAAGTTAAATTTTTTAAAAAATTATATAAAATATATTTGATTAATTTGAATCATTGTCCATTAATATTTCGGTTAATATTTCACCATATTGACCAAATGTCCTTATTTTTACTATTAATAATTTTCAACAAAAGATATTGAAAGTAAATCCATCCATTAATGTCAAATTAGTTAAGTGAGTCTTTTTGAGATTTCTCTAATAACTAGGCTCGTTTTATATAAATATATTTAGTAAATGTATTCCTAAATCGACTTCAAAATCGACTTCAAAATATTTAATAAAAATAATTTCGTATTTGATACTTCCTATTGACTATTGGGACTTATTGCGTCATAAATCGACTTGAAAGTAAACCCATCAAAGTATTAATCAATTTCACCTACAACCACTAACATCATTTAAGATAGGAGTATCGTTCTTCACTATTGACTATTGGGACTTATTGCGTCATAAATCGACTTCAAAATTATTCAAATCAATTTCGTATTTGATACTTCCTCCAATCATAAATAAATGACTTTTTAACCATTGACACAATTATTAAAAAAACTCTTAAATAACCTTAATTTTATAAAGTTTTTTTTTTTATCGATTTTATCACTTATTAAATGTTCAACACCTTTTTAGACCCATGAGTGAATATTTTATTATGAAAATATTTAATAAAAATAATTTTCAAGAACTATTCTCACAACTCTCTTTTAATTAATAACCTTGAATCATAAAACGACATTTAAATTTGATCAAAATTTAAATCCTAGAAAATCATTTATTTACGATCGGAGGAAATATTTAGTAGTAAAAAACAACGAAATGAGTCGTTTTTGGAAAAGTAGTAGTTCTTACATTTTTCATTTCTTCATTCTTGAAAAAAAACTTTTTTATAAATTTGATTAATTCTAACTTGGTTTTTTAAATATAATGTTTCGGGTATTGATTGATTATGAACAAATTGAAACATTTGGCATCAACTATTATTTAATAGAATTAAATGTATTTTTTAACTCAAAATTTTAATTTATAAACAAATACATCATTCTTCATTTTATTTTAATTTCTTATTTCAATCCCATTTTTACCCTTGTACCAAACGAGTCCTTAGAGTTTCAACTCAAACTTCATTTAATTTTTGTTCTATTAGTTCAGATTATATTGTATTAATGTGTTTATATATTTTTTTAAAAATTCATAAGTTTGAGATAATACATCCACTAATGATATAAAATGTTTAAACTAATGTAGCACTCGATTTGAACTAATAATATAAAGATTTTGAACTAATAGTATTATAAATAAAGTATTATAATAACCATAACTATAAAAATATAAACTTTTATAATATTAGTTTAAAATTTGGGTATCATTAGTTTGAATATTGTATATAGTTACTTCAGACATCGTTTTTTACTAGTTCAAACATTTACAAGTAACAAAGTGAATAAAAACATAAACTACTAAGTTAACAAAATAATACGTGAACTATAGAAAATTATCAGAATTGTTAGTATAAAATTTTGAACAATGAACTAAAAAATATGAACTTAGGCGAAAATTGTTATAATTTTCTCATTAAAATTACAAAAAAGTCACCACATTCCCTTTAAAAAAATTTTAAAAGGACAAATTGTCCTCGTACCTTATAAAAATTACAAAAATGTGAACGCCCATAACTTAAAACATTAAATAACGTGGGTATTGCAGCTCATTGAATCAAGTGAATAAACTGCTCATATTACTTCGTAATACCGCACTATGACATATCAAACTCATCTCTATCTATAAAGTTAACAAAAAACCTCTTCTATTAGTCATGTATGGAAAAATTGGTATTGAGAGGGTATCCCCAAATGGGCCACGACTATATAACCTATCCGGATGTAAAGCGGCAAAGCCGATCGAACCGAAAACGTAACCAATTTAAAACAAAAAAAAAAATCTCTAACGTCTCTCTATTCTGAAACACACTCAATTATTCCTATAAATGGAGGGGAAAATTAATAAAAATATTGCAACAGATAATCCTAAATTAAATGTAATACTTAAATGTTAATTGGGAAGAGATTAATGCAGAAAATCAATTTTTATTACACATTCAAAGTCTAAGACCATTCACACCTCTACAATTCAATGTTGGTTGCTTTGCTCTGTGGCATCACCAAACCCACAAGGGACCCACTCAGAAAATTACACAGGAACAACAAAAAAAAGAAAAAGTTAAATTATTTTTTCAATATTTTCACTTCTTTATAAACTTTTCAACTACAAAATCCAAACACTCAAATATCACAATATGTCCAAACCACCGTTTTATCTCCTCCTCATTATCACAGTCACCGCCGCCGGAGTAATCGCCGGAGAAGCAGCCGGCGAGAGATTCAGAGAGGCGCCACAGTTCTACAACTCACCTGACTGTCCAGCTATACCAAAAAGCTTCCTCAATACACAATCGAAGGACGATCAAGATGATTCAATGGAAGAAGAAGCCACATTCATTTGCTCAGATCAAGCCGTACACGTGGCTATGACACTAGACCTCACCTACATCCGAGGCTCCATGGCAGCGATTCTCTCAGTCCTTCAACATAGCTCTTGCCCACAAAACATCTTTTTCCATTTTGTAATCTCAACCTCTTCATCTAGCGCGTCTGATCTACGCGCCACCCTGACTCACTCCTTCCCTTACCTCAAATTCAGTCTCTATCCCTTCGATTCAGGTTCTGTTTCTGGATTGATCTCTACCTCAATCAGATCCGCACTCGATTGTCCTTTGAACTACGCTCGATCCTACCTCCCAAATCTCCTCCCGATCTGCGTTTCTCGTGTCGTTTACCTCGATTCCGACGTTATTGTCGTCGACGATATCCAAACACTTTTCTCCACCGATCTCGGTTCCGATTCTGTACTCGCTGCGCCGGAGTACTGTAACGCGAATTTCACCGCTTATTTCACCCCTACCTTCTGGTCAAACCCTAGCTTGTCGATGACTTTTGTGAATCGGAATCCTTGCTACTTCAACACTGGTGTGATGGTAATTGATCTCAATCGGTGGCGAGCAGGTGATTATACTCGTCGAATCGAGGAATGGATGGAGTTACAGAAGAGAATTCGAATCTACGAACTCGGTTCGCTTCCGCCGTTTCTACTAGTCTTCGCTGGAAACATCGTTCCGGTGGATCACAGATGGAATCAACATGGACTTGGAGGTGATAACTACAGAGGACTTTGTCGTGATTTGCATCCAGGACCTGTGAGTTTGTTACATTGGAGTGGGAAAGGGAAGCCATGGGCGAGACTTGATGCTAGTCGGCCATGTCCTCTTGATGCTCTCTGGGCCCCTTACGATCTGTTACAAACTCCGTTCTCCATAGAAGCATGAGAAACAGGTTTTTTAATTTTCTACAAACGGCGCCGTTAATTAACGGGAATTCTGGAGGCGTTAATCAACCGGGCTGTGCCTCTCTGGCGCTGGATAGTCGGAGAAGGAAGGATGAAGAAGAAGGGTAAAATGGGTAAAGTGTAAAGTGAGGAAGGAAGGTGGAAGGATACTATTTCTAATTTCTTACCCGCGGTTAAATTTTTTTCTTACTTTTTTTTTTGGAGGGAAATATTACAGTGCTTTGTTTCTTTGTATAATCTATGGGGATTCAAATTTTTGTAATGAAATAAACGACGAGAGAATATATATTATATATACATATACTTTCAATTTCTACAATTATTTTCATATTAATAATATTCCTTGAAAAAAATTGTGTCTTTCTAAGTAATTAAAATATATATATTTAAGGGTATTCTAGTCTATTAAGTAAAGATTATTAAAACTTACATTTTTATCTAAAAATGTTAGGTATTTGTGCATTTATATCTGGAAGTGTATGGAAAAGAAACAATGGAGCTGTCATCTTCAGTTTAATTTATAGAATAGGCTTTTGATTGTCAATCATGATTATATAATGTTATTTTAATTGTAGTTTTATCCTTTTTAGAAAGTTCTTTTTGAAAAAAATAGGCGTTGTTCTTAAATTTGAGATAAAGATAATTAAAGAGGTTTTTTCTTTTCTTTTTTTTAAAAGTACTTAGGTCACCGGTTCGATCGGCTTCGCCGATCTACGTCCGAATCGGGTAGAAAATCGTGGTCAATTATTGGAGGATACCCTCCCAATATCAGTTTTTTCGAGGATTTGAACTCGAATCTTGTTGTTACCAACTTCTTACGTATTTTTAAGTGAAAAGATTAAGGTAATTAGGAGGATTAGTGGAGGAAAGTGATGTGTAGAAGAAATCTTTTACCTTTTTAACCTTTTTCCCTCTCCATTAATTTGAGACATGAAAGTATAGGATTGGCTTGACTGATCTTTAATGGGAAAAAAGTTACAAAAGTTGGATAGACGTACATATCACTATTCAATAATGAGAATGGACTACGACACTACACACTTCTTGTTCTTGGTATTGTATTTCCGATTCAAATTATTGGATTTAAAGTAGGAAAACATTATTAAGAAGGAAGATAAATTTGATTATCTTTGATTGAATTAAGACTTATTTGATTCTGTAAAATCATAAGTTATTGATTTTATTTTTACTCTTGTCTTTCGTTGGAGTAAAAAAATCGAGTTGATCCTAATATGTCACATTTTTGTAGAAATAATTTGGTAAAATATGCTCTTTTATATCTTCATTAGATTTGTGTACTCCTTCAATTTTTACTATTTTCATTAAATTGAAATCGGAAAGTAAGAAGTTTGATTAGGGGGTACATTTACTAAACATACATGGTGAAAATATTAGAGATGAGATGAATACTATTATACGTGAATCCCGAGATCATGGTGAGAATATTAGAGATGATCATATCCGTCTTCCATTGAGGTTTTTAAACTTGGTTAATTGCATTAATGAGCATTAAATTGTCTCCTTCAATCTCGACGGCGGATGTAACACCTATACCAACGGCCTTTTGAAGACCTTTACAAAAAGCGAAAGTTTATTCCTTAAAACAAAGTCAACATTGCATCTTCCTTTCCCTACCGTCATAAGAGTTGTAAGGTGGTTCCTAATAATGTATCTAAATGCATATTGTTTCGACGAGTTTTTTGAGACATCAAAGTTTAGTTTGACATATCTCTTTTGAGTTGTTCATAGCCATTTTTATGTTAGCCTTTTCCTAGTCGCTTATTTGATTCAATGCAATTAGTTTTAGATTTCGTGGTGGGTTTTTTTTATTTTTATTTTTTATACTGAATATGGTCCGATTTCTACTATCAAGATATTTGTACAGTATAAAGACACACAGAATTTTTTTTTTTTAGCAACTCTTTAGCGCAAGTAAAGACGATGAGGTCCTATTTATAAATTTACTACATTTTATTCAAATTTTGAAAACCAACTTAATTTCTTTCCCAGTAATCCTAGATTTAAGAGGTAAATATCTCCACATAGAAAAAAAATAAAAAAGAAATAAAGGAAAAAATCCAGTAAAATTCGGCTGTCGTTTGACGAATCAAAATTTGTAAGTGTTGACCTCGATTTCTGAATTTTAGTTACTTATATTAGGTCAGCCTCCACAGACAAGTATTATTATTATATGCAAATAAAACTAATTTTTTTAATCTAATGAGAAAAAGAAACTAAAACTAGGGCTCGTCACCGTTTACCAAAGTCGATCAATTTTCAAAACGAGTAAATGATGGCTGCCACTTACGACTATATATGCTTCCTCTTAGCTTTCATTATTATTTTACTATTAAGCAAATAAAGATTTATTAATATTTAATCAAGCGAAGAAGGTTCCCTTACAATACGACAATCTATGTAACGTAACCCCCATCGTTTTGTTATTTTACCAAAATTGTGCAGGCCTGCCAAATTCATGCTCTATTACAAATATTAATCCTTTCTTTTGTTTTTATTCTATTTATATTTATATGTTGCCCAATATCATTATCTCTCCTTTGGAATTTCAACATGCTAGTGCGTAAACCCCAAATGTGTACGTCTTAGTCAAATTATAATTTTAGAGAATTGGATGAAATGTATGTCTTATAATAAGACAACAAATTTAGGTGTATTGATACGATGTGTCAAGGAACGAGCGAGACGAACTTTTCCTAGACTTTCCGCTTCCCGCGGTACGGATTCTATCTATTTCGTTATAAATATATAGTTTCAGAGTTATATTCTTTTACCCACAAAAGCATATTGAAAACCCTAACAGCAAAGTTTGTGTAGCAAAACCACAAAACGTTTTATTTTCTCTCTATTCCCTAAGTAACTCGTTGAAAATCACAAAAGTTTGTGACGGTAGCCTCTTTCTGTCCCTCTAATATCAAATCAGATAAGTTGAATTTCACAATTTATATTTTTTTTTTAAATTTATAAATATACAATAATTATAAAGTTAAAAATTTTCTTGTACACTAACTTTTTTTTTAACAAAAACGATTGTGATTAATAACTCAAAAATATTATTCGATTATTTTTTTTTTACACAAATAATTCGATTGTTCTTGTACTTGAAATTCATAAACAAAAATTAAATATAAAATCTTATAATATATTAAAAATTAATATTTCAAAATAATGATAAATTAGTACATTCATCAATAAAAATAATATATACTTATTTATTTATTCTCAATGTTAAGCAATATAACGATAATAGAAAATTTACCCTTATAATTTCAACACTACTTTTTCATTTAAAATGAAAATTCTGTAAAAATTTGCTAAATTAATAAATAAATATATTTTTGTATTTTAATGTTGAGGATAAAAATATAAAAGCTAAAACGTCATGTATTTTAGATCGAGGAGAGGAGTAGATAGGTGCAATACATGCAGTTGAAGATGAGGCCAAGAAGCGTACATGCATGTACGCGTTTAATTTGCGTAACAAAGATATATTAGATAGGGGAGAGAGAGTGTCGGTGGAGTGAGGACACGGCAATGGACTAGGGAACTGGAAGTACGTCTCTGACCGACACGTGTCATTATTGACCGTGTGGTACGGCCCTTATTGCATGCAATTTTACCCAAAAGTCGCCGTCGGTGGGTCCTATTCTGTTCTTCTTCGACTTCCGTCGCAATCAAACCCCGTGTGGGTCCACGCACTAATCCCAACTTAGTACTATAATCTTCATTACATCCGGGTTATACCAAAATTACGCTCATTACTTTTTTTTTTACTTTTTAAAATTACGTTTTAAAATTAGTAAAAAAAAATACCCTTCAAGATTTAGTAAATCAGGGTTTCGTGGTCCACCAAATAAGCCCACAGATTGGATAAATTTACTTCTATCGATCAACTTCGTTTTATGAAGAAGATAACATCGATTACGTTATATTGTCCATTTGAAATTTCATGGCGGAAAGTATTAAACTCGAAATATCTCCAAATGCTCGATAGTCGATAGCATATCACCTGCATATATTTTTTGGATGAGAAGGTTTCGAGATGTAATTGATCTGGGATAACTATTTTTATTGTTAATTTACATAGATTTTCAATTAAAAAAATTGTAAACTTAAATAATAAAAAAGAGAAAAAAAAAGTAAGTTTTAGGAAAATATAATTTATCAATTTGACCGACAAACAAAGTTACAAAAATAGTTAGCCGAGATCAAGTTGTCACGCTAAGATCGTGTGCACAATAAGTCTTAAATTTATACTCGTTATATTTCTCCTAACTCCTAGCGCACCCGCAGTGTACGGGACGTTCGTAGTGTGGATAGTATTCCGAGGTCGAACACAAAGACTAAGGTGAGATTGATTCGGTTTATGAATAAGTCTAGTGAAAATCTAAGTTAAGAAATGAGGAAGGAATAAAGAAATGAAAATCTCAATTGTTTTTAGTCGGTTTTTGGCGATCAATCAAAGATCACGATTCATGTAAAAGTAAACAAATCAACTAAGCTAACGAATCAAAACAAAGAAACAAGCTAAACAAGATGTAGATCAAAGAAAGAAAAGACGGATTCTAGGGATTGGAAACTCCGGTCATGGCATAGGACTCAAGTTATCTATTCATTCTTTAGATTGACTATGTTGGGATTAAGTGTTTCTAGATTGGGATCAATCACCGGGTAAGTCTCATGATCCACTAGTCCACTCCTAAGGTCTCATCACCGGGTAAGTCTCTAAGAACTTAAGGATTGGAATGCTACTCAAACCGGATTTGTTGCCTAAAGGTCTAGCCTATCAATCACCGGGTAAGTCTCGGAAAGGGAGATTCTAAGCAACTATCCTAGCACACTTAGTCCAATGGCGGCTTACGAGGCTCACCACTACCTAGGGTTCGTAATCTTCGAGATCTAAGGGTAAGAATCACCGGGTAGGTCTCTTCTAACACTTAGTTGCTAACACTAGGTCACCCTAGGCTAGATTAACTCAACAAACTCCTAGGATTTCAACATTCTAACAATCAAAAGCTAGATCCATCGAACCAGGAGAAAACACGGGTTGTTCTACCTAAACCACGGCCGTGGTTTGTCAAGAACCGACCGTGATTCCTAACAGAGGCTACGTTTATGCACACAAGTCATCCAAAGGTATATCTAAGTCCGTCCTATCATAGCCCTAGCCACAACCACCCTTTCCTTACCCTAGAACCACATCAATTTAGCCTACAACGTTCATAATAGAAATCGAAACAAACAAACATAAAATCATAACATCCATTGCAAGGTAATGAAGGAAAAGAGATGAACAAGTGAACTTAAATCAAAACCAAGCTGAAAATAGAATTAGAGCAACTTACAACCGTTCCAAAAGAAGGTTCAAAGGTTCATAAAACTCTAGAAATAGAATCCGGAAATCTTCACTACAAAAACTAGCAAGAGTGGCAATGGTGTGTGTGCTTCTTCTCCTCTTCAATGGAGTTCTTCTTCTTCCTTTTTGACACTTTCCTTCCTAGAAAATCTTCTTGTTGAGAGGATATTTTTTGTTAGAGGAAATGGATAATGGATGAGCTGCTCCCAGATGCTCCCAGCTGCTTCTCACAGCCCATGAAGGACCACTTTTATAACAAACTTGAATGAGTTGGCCATGAGAGTCGTGGCACAGCTGTCACAAGAATATGACAAAATCCACGGTTGATTCCACGGCCGTGGAGTGTCAGAGAACCGTGATTCTTTGCAGAAACTTCGCCTTTGATCATTAAGCTGTGATTTGGTGCATGGCTAGTGTTGGCAAGGTTCCATGAGTCCTCCTTACCCCTTAATTTGTGTCCCAATAAGTCCGAGGGTGTGTCATCTAGATGAACGATCTTCAACGCATCGTTTTAGCTCCTAATTTTCCGAAATACCTATAAAACACGCACAAGTCCGTGTAGACGTCTATCTCGACAAAATACATGAATTGAGTGCAAAACGTCTTGAACTAATGCTAAACCATGCATTAATGAGTGAGAAATCTACCTAAATGATTACCTAAATCTAGATCATAAATCGTGTTATCAAAATACCCCATACTTAAGGTTTGCTCGTCCCCGAGCAAATGCTCAACTATAGAATACGAGATAGCATGATTTATGTATGCAGAAAAACGGCAAAATCTTTTTGGGTTTGTGCTTCTACTATTGGATCACCTTCATAGTCATGTTTCATGGCAATTTGATAAGCAATTATGTATCAAACGAATAAAGGCATGGAAAGACAATTGTACTTAACTCAAAAGCAAGCATGAGATGTAAGGATGAAGAGGTCAAGAAGATCAAGAGTATTTCCAATCTAGATTACTAAGTCTCACAAACATGCAAGTAGGTCATAAGGTCTTGTGACATAAAAGGCCAAGAAACGTTGTGATTGGGTGGGGAATTATCTAGGTTATGTGATGCTAATCCGGGAATGGAACTAACTTCACTTCCTTGTCCTCGATCAACTTCCCCCAAGTGTATATTTTTCCTTATCTTGCTTTCTTTTCTTTTTCTTGACTTGTTTTTGAGACAATGGCATTGGTGTACAATAGCCGAAACCTCGGTGATTAGCCATCCTCGGGCTTTTTCTATTTTTTTGAGGTGCATCCACACCGGGCACACATACCAAAGCTCGTTAGGGCTATTGGTTCATTTGACTTTGGCAAGGCACCAACACCCGATTATGTGAAGTGTACCGAGTTACTTGTCATTTGAACCAACGCCCCCAAACCTATATTGTTGGCTACACTTCCACAATAATTTCAGCATTTTCATTCATGACATTCCTTTCATCAACAACTTTACCCCACACTTGCTTTTCACACACTTCAACACACTAGCATGCTCCTATTCCCGGATGGGTTTAAAAGAGGTCAATTTTATATCAATTGAGGTGCTTAAGCAATCATGATCAAGATGAGAAGTAGAGAAAGATGAAATGCCTCATTCATTCCTAGATGGTATGCAAGAACTATCATGTAATTCCGACTTTCAATACTCAATCCATTCTAGGCAATAATCATGATCACAAATCATTCATAGACTTTTAGAGAAGTAGTTCAAGTCCACATATGCATTTATCAATTCAACACATAAGGCCATCCATAGCCAATTCACAAGATAAGATTTCATCATTAGGATCATATCCAAGCCTAGAAAGCACAAAATTTTTTTAAATTTTCTGATTTTTAAGGGATTTTCGATTTAAGTATGTACAATGCAAGACATGTGCAAATATTAAACTATCCTAGATGCTCATCATGCAAAGGATCATGCGAACCCCACCCCATACTTAGAAACACATTGTCCCCAATGTGGTATACAAGTAAAGAGAGTGAAAGAAGGTTCTCACAATGTAAAAATGGTTTGCTATGGTATTTGGAATTTCTCAAGTGAATTGATGTTGGATGATCCTATCAACCATGGTAGAGAGCTCTAAGCATCACCAAAGCTTCGAAACCCGCGCTAGGCACCGCTAGCCGTCCAAGTTCGGCGTCCGCTCCACCCATAATTGGTGAGGGGTTCATCATCATCATTCATATGTCAAGAAAGGCTTCCAATGCTACTAATGCTCTAGCACACACGAAACACAAAACACACAAAGCGCACAAAAACAGAAAAATCTAAGCAAAAATGAAAAATGAAAAGGGAAAAATGTTACCAATGGGTTGCCTCCCACCAAGCGCTTCTTTAAGGTCATTAGCTTGACCAAATTCGGGAGCGTCTATTCAAGTGAAGCGGGGCGATCATGTCTACCGGGGCTCCGGGAATATACTTCTTCAAGCGATGCCCATTCACTTTGAAATTTCCACAATGCTCCCCTCCTATCTCAATAGCTCCATGGGGAAAGATCTTCTTCACCACATATGGCCCGGTCCATCTTGATTTGAGCTTTCCGGGAAAGAGCCTTAGCCTTGAGTTGAAGAGAAGGACAAGATCTCCTTCACTCAACTCCTTGGGGATGATCCTCTTGTCATGCCACCTTTTGGTTCTCTCCTTGTAGATCCGGGCATTCTCATAAGCTTCCAACCGGATCTCCTCAAGGGCGTTTATATCGAGCAACCTCTTCTCTCCCGCCTCCTTGAGGTCAAAATTTAGCCACTTAATGGCCCAATAAGCTCTATGCTCCATTTCCACCGGAAGATGGCAAGACTTGCCATAGACTAACTTGTAAGGAGTGGTTCCAATTGGTGTCTTGAAGGCGGTTCTATATGCCCACAATGCGTCATTGAGCTTCATAGCCCAATCCCTTATAGTTCTAGACACCGTCTTCTCAAGGATGACCTTTATCTCTCGGTTGGAGATCTCCACTTGGCCACTAGTTTGGGGATGGTAAGGTGTTGCCACCTTATAAGTCACCCCATACTTAGCCAAAAGTGCCCCAAAATTCCTATTTGTGAAGTGCTTCCCTCCATCACTAATGATCACCCTTGGTGTTCCAAACCTAGGGAAAATCACTCGGTTGAAGAACCGCACCACCACCTTGGCATCATTTGTAGGAGAGGCGATTGCCTCCACCCATCTTGACACATAGTCCACCGCCAGTAGGATGTAGAGATTGCCACATGAAGAAGGGAATGGTCCCATGAAGTCCACACCCCACACATCAAAAATCTCCACTTCTTGAATGTTGTTCAAGGGCATCTCATTCCTCCTTGAGATGTTGCCCGTCCTTTGGCAAGCATCACATGCCGCTACAAAACCTTGCACATCTCTAAACAAGTTAGGCCAATAAAAACCGGATTGCAATACCTTTGCACACGTTTTGTGTGAGCTAGCATGGCCTCCACATGGTAAGGAGTGACAATGCCGAATCACACTCTCCACTTCATCTTCCGGTATGCATCTTCTAAACATCCCATCCGGGCCTCTCTTGAATAGAAGTGGCTCACTCCAATAGTAATGCCGCACACCATTGAAGAACTTTTTCCTTTGTGCATATGTTAATCCGGGAGGCACTTCCTCACACACTAAGTAGTTCACGATGTCGGCGTACCATGACTCACTTCCTCTAGACACTTGGAACAAGCATTCCTCCACCATTTGCAATTGCTCATCCCGGAATGAGTCATCTATCGGGATGTTGTCTTTTTCAAGCTCCAATGGTGGGAGTCTACTAAGGTGATCCGCCACGGAGTTTTCGGATCCCTTCTTGTCCCGTATTTCCAAATCAAACTCTTGAAGAAGGAGGATCCACCGAATCAACCTTGGTTTGGCATCCTTCTTGGTAAGTAGATAACGGATCGCATCATGATCCGTATAAACTATGACCTTCGCTCCAACAAGATACAAGCGGAACTTCTCAAATGCATACACTACCGCTAGCAACTCCTTCTCGGTGGTAGCATAATTGAGTTGGGCATCATCTAGCGTCTTGCTAGCATAATAAATAGCATGAGTACACCCTTCTTTCCTTTGCCCCAAAACAGCCCCAACGGCTACATCGCTCGCATCACACATGATCTCAAATGGTAGACTCCAATCCGGAGGTTGCATGATAGGTGCGGAGATCAAGGCGTTCTTCAACCTACAAAAGACTTCAAGACAATCCTTGGAAAAGACAAAATCAGCATCTTTCATTAGTAGGTTAGTGAGAGGCTTAGAAATTTTAGAGAAATCTTGAATGAACCTCCGGTAAAAACTGGCATGCCCTAAGAAACTCCTTACCCCCTTCACCGAGGTAGGTGGTGGCAACTTCTCTATCGTTTCAATCTTGGCCCTATCAACCTCAATGCCACGGTTAGACACCAAGTGTCCTAACACAATCCCTTCACTTACCATGAAGTGGCATTTTTCCCAATTTAAGACAAGATTTGTCTCCTCACATCTTTGCAACACTAATGACAAGTTAGCCAAGCAATCATCGAAAGAAGAACCATAAACAGAGAAATCATCCATGAACACTTCCATGATATTTTCTATGTATTCCGAAAAGATAGCCATCATACACCTTTGGAAGGTGGCGGGTGCATTACACAACCCAAATGGCATTCTCCTATATGCAAAAGTACCCCATGGACATGTAAAAGTCGTTTTCTCTTGGTCATCGGGGTGAATAGGGATTTGGAAGAATCCACTATAGCCATCTAGATAGCAAAAATGAGAGTGTTGAGCTAACCTTTCTAGCATTTGGTCAATGAAGGGGAGAGGGAAGTGATCTTTCCTAGAGGCCATGTTCAATTTCCTATAATCAATGCACATCCTCCACCCCGTAACCGTCCTAGTCGGGATTAGTTCATTGTTCTCATTAGTCACTACCGTCATCCCACCCTTTTTAGGAACTACATGAACGGGACTAACCCACTTACTATCCGAGATAGGGTAGATAATTCCCGCATCTAGCAACTTAATGATTTCCTTTTTGACTACCTCTTTCATTATAGGATTTAATCTCCTTTGATGTTCAATAGAGGGTTTGTGGTTATCTTCCATCATTATCTTATGCATGCACAAAGAAGGTTTAATGCCAACCAAATCATCAATAGTATAACCAATGACTTTCCTATGCAATCTTAGTTCATGCAACAATTTAGCAAGTTCATCATCACTCAAGCATGCATTAACAATCACCGGATATGAAGAATTTTCACCAAGAAAAGCATACTTTAAATGAGAGGGAAGGGGTTTAAGTTCGAGTGAAGGAGGACCTTTATCGGTTGAAGATGATCCAAATATGGTTGGATGAGATGATTCCAAAGCAAATGAAGACTCCCCATGGCTCCTAGAAGCTTGATCATCATCAAGAGCTGATCCAGGGAAAACCACGGTTGGAAACACGGGTTGCTCATCTTCCACGGCCGTGGTTCTTGCTAAGCTTGCTTCCCGGAGTTGTCCAGAAAGTTTGACGGCCGTGGTTTGTAAATCTCGACCGTGGAACTTGCAGCTGTTCAACACTTCTTCGTGGCTTTCAAATCCAACTCTTGGCTCCTCTTCCAATGTTTCCAAGGCTTTGATCTCTTTATTGCAAGCATCCTCAACACCTTCCTCCATCATGCTTAAGGTAAGAACCTTCTCCAAGGGATCCTTGATCAAGATCGAGCTCACAACTTCTCTAGATTCTTCTTGCTCAACTATGTTGAAGACATCTTCATCAAGGGTTGGCCCTTTCATCATTGTGGACAACTTGAACTTGATGTTCTCTTCTCCAATGTTGAAGGAGAGAGTCCCGTTCTTGCAATCCACTAAGCATCCAGAGGTGGCTAGGAAAGGTCTTCCTAAGATGATGGGAACCGGATAATCCGCCGGAATATCCAAGATGACAAAGTCAATTGGCACATAGAATCCTCCTAGTTGCACCGGAATGTCCTCTAGAATCCCAACCGGATGAGTGATAGAACGGTGCGCCATATAGAGGGTCATCTTGACCGGCTTTGGCTCTCCTAGCCCGACCTTGTTGCAAAGTGCAAGCGGTATGATGCTTACACTTGCTCCAAGATCACAAAGGGCCTCGTACTTCACATCTCCCACTCCTATTGGGACGCAAAAAGAGCCCGGATCTCTTAGCTTGGGAGGCATTTCCTCCTTCATCGTTTGGATCAATTCCGACGATCTCTTGGTCATCCTTATCTCCCCATACTCCTCCAACTTCCTTTTGTTGGAGAGTATTTCCTTCAAAGACTTGCCATATGCCGGCATTCCTAAAATGGCATCCATGAACGGAATGTTAATATGCAATTTAGACATTAGTTCAAGGAACTTACCAAAGTGATTGTCCAAACGAGCTCTTGCTCTTGATTGTGGGAACGGTAGTGGCGGCTTGTATGGAGGCGGTGCCACATAGGTTGGCTCAACATCCTTGCTCTTGCCTCCATCTCCTTGCAACTTTCCCTCTTCTACCACTACTTGCTTTCCCTTAGCATTGTCCTTGGGCAAAGGATCTTTCATACTCAACCCACTCCTTGTTGTGATAGCCAACACTTGGCCTCTTGGGTTGTCTTCGGTTCTTCCGGGAAGCTTTCCCGGATCTCTATGGGCTTCACCCGCTTTTTGGAACACTTGTGCTTCCAAGACCTTTTGAGCCTTAGAGATTGAAGTTACGGTGCTCTCAAGACCACTCAACCTTCCAAGCAATTGCTCAAACATTATTTCGGTTCTATCCTTTGGAGGTTGAGTGAATCCGGGTGGAGGTTCTTGTGAAGCTCTCGGTGGTGGAGTTGAGCTTGTGGAAGCGGGAGGGTTCAAGGCTCCATCCGGATTAGAGTAAGAAAATCCGGGATGGTTGTGGTTGGGCCGGTAATTGTTGAATTGCCGGTTGTTGTTGAAACTCCTTGGGCCTTGATAATTGTTGAAGTTGCCCCTTCCCATATAATTCACATCCTCCTCCTTGGAAGACAAGTTGGCTTGTGGAAGCACTTGAGGAGTTGCTTGGTTCTTCAAGGTTGTAGCACACAACTCCCTCAAGGACTTCAACTCATTGTTGATGGCGTCAAGCTTGAAATTGCTCATGGTGACTTCACTCACCTCATATGCTCCCGCCTTTCTTCCTTCACTCTTCCTATGGGAGTACTTCTCAATTACTAGAGCTTTCTTCTCCACAAACTACCAAGCTTCATCTACATGTTTCTCCATAAATGTCCTACCGGAAAGAGATTGGAGCTTGAATTGGCTATCTTCATCAAGCCCCTTGAAGTAGATCTCCAATAGCTCGATTTTCGGTATGCCATGGTGTGGACAATCAAGGAGAAGATCTTTGAACCTCTCCCAAGACTTGAATAAACTTTCTCTATCCTTCATTACGAAGGCATTGATCTTCCCTCTTAACTCGGTAGTCTTGTAAGGTGGGAAGAACTTGGTCAAAAACTCGGTTGTCATCTCCTCCCAAGTACCAACTCGCCCTTGTGGAATGGATTGATACCAAGCCAAGGCCTTATCCTTAAGAGAGAAGGAAAAAGCCCTTAGCTTATGGTTGTTGCTCTCTAATCTTGGCGGTCTAAGAGTCTCCATCAAGATCTCATAGTTCATCAAGTGTTGATGAGGAGACTCTCCTTCCATCCCTCCAAATTGATTATGCCGGATCATTTGTAGAACTTGAGGGCGGAGCTCATAGTTGTGGGTAGCGGGATCTCCTAGATTCACACCCGGACGGTGTGCTCTTTGTGCCGGATCTATACGTCTCCCTAGGGTTTGTGGCTCTTCAATAGCAATGGGGACAACCCTAACATTAGCCGCCGGCTGCGGTTGTGGTGGAGGAGGCGGAGGTTGTCGGCGATTAAGCTCTCCTTGAACAAGGGCTTGCCTAATCTCCTCAATCTCCCTCCTAGTTTCCTCTTGCCTCTCATTGGCAAGTCTCCTTTCTTCCTCCAAGAGCTCATCTCTTAGCCTTATTTGCTCTAAGGCTTCATCCAATTCAGCTTGGAGGTTTCTTCCGGCCATCTCTTTCTCTTTTCGGATGTTCTTGGATCTAGATCGAAGGGTTTTCTCCGGTTCGGGATCGAATGGAGCTAAATCCTTGCTACGAGATCTTCGCATACACCTAAAGAGTAGTAGATGTCCTGAAAAGCAAAGACACAAACCAAAAAGAGATCAAAAGCAACAAGAAAGATCTACACTAGAAACAATCACAAAATAGACTCAATCTAGACCTAGTCCCCGGCAACGGCGCCAAAAACTTGTCACGCTAAGATCGTGTGCACAATAAGTCTTAAATTTATACTCGTTATATTTCTCCTAACTCCTAGCGCACCCGCAGTGTACGGGACGTTCGTAGTGTGGATAGTATTCCGAGGTCAAACACAAAGACTAAGGTGAGATTGATTCGGTTTATGAATAAGTCTAGTGAAAATCTAAGTTAAGAAATGAGGAAGGAATAAAGAAATGAAAATCTCAATTGTTTTTAGTCGGTTTTTGGCGATCAATCAAAGATCATGATTCATGTAAAAGTAAACAAATCAACTAAGCTAACGAATCAAAACAAAGAAACAAGCTAAACAAGATGTAGATCAAAGAAAGAAAAGACGGATTCTAGGGATTGGAAACTCCGGTCATGGCATAGGACTCAAGTTATCTATTCATTCTTTAGATTGACTATGTTGGGATTAAGTGTTTCTAGATTGGGATCAATCACCGGGTAAGTCTCATGATCCACTAGTCCACTCCTAAGGTCTCATCACCGGGTAAGTCTCTAAGAACTTAAGGATTGGAATGCTACTCAAACCGGATTTGTTGCCTAAAGGTCTAGCCTATCAATCACCGGGTAAGTCTCGGAAAGGGAGATTCTAAGCAACTATCCTAGCACACTTAGTCCAATGGCGGCTTACGAGGCTCACCACTACCTAGGGTTCGTAATCTTCGAGATCTAAGGGTAAGAATCACCGGGTAGGTCTCTTCTAACACTTAGTTGCTAACACTAGGTCACCCTAGGCTAGATTAACTCAACAAACTCCTAGGATTTCAACATTCTAACAATCAAAAGCTAGATCCATCGAACTAGGAGAAAACACGGGTTGTTCTACCTAAACCACGGCCGTGGTTTGTCAAGAACCGACCGTGATTCCTAACAGAGGCTACGTTTATGCACACAAGTCATCCAAAGGTAAATCTAAGTCCGTCCTATCATAGCCCTAGCCACAACCATCCTTTCCTTACCCTAGAACCACATCAATTTAGCCTACAACGATCATAATAGAAATCGAAACAAACAAACATAAAATCATAACATCCATTGCAAGGTAATGAAGGAAAAGAGATGAACAAGTGAACTTAAATCAAAACCAAGCTGAAAATAGAATTAGAGCAACTTACAACCCTTCCAAAAGAAGGTTCAAAGGTTCATAAAACTCTAGAAATAGAATCCGGAAATCTTCACTACAAAAACTAGCAAGAGTGGCAATGGTGTGTGTGCTTCTTCTCCTCTTCAATGGAGTTCTTCTTCTTCCTTTTTGACACTTTCCTTCCTAGAAAATCTTCTTGTTGAGAGGATATTTTTGTTAGAGGAAATGGATAATGGATGAGCTACTCCCAGATGCTCCCAGCTGCTTCTCACAGCCCATGAAGGACCACTTTTATAACAAACTTGAATGAGTTGGCCATGAGAGTCGTGGCACAGCTGTCACAAGAATCTGGCAAAATCCACGGTTGATTCCACGGCCGTGGAGTGTCAGAGAACCGTGATTCTTTGCAGAAACTTCGCCTTTGATCATTAAGTTGTGATTTGGTGCATGGCTAGTGTTGGCAAGGTTCCATGAGTCCTCCTTACCCCTTAATTTGTGTCCCAATAAGTCCGAGGGTGTGTCATCTAGATGAACGATCCTCAACGCATCGTTTTAGCTCCTAATTTTCCGAAATACCTATAAAACACGCACAAGTCCGTGTAGACGTCTATCTCGACAAAATACATGAATTGAGTGCAAAACGTCTTGAACTAATGCTAAACCATGCATGAATGAGTGAGAAATCTACCTAAATGATTACCTAAATCTAGATCATAAATCGTGTTTTCACAAGTACATCACCGTAAACTATCTTTTCCTAAAACGTAAACTCTTGCTTGGTCTAATGGAATATCAGTACAAATGTTTCCTTTCTGTCATCTATTAATTCATTGCTGATACATGTATATATAGAAGATGCATATGCATATATTTGGGCCAGCCAGCTATCCTGGGCTGGTTTTTGTCTGTGTGCTACTATCCCCCCTCGATCCCAACTCCGTGAGTCGGAGTTGATAGCGTTATGTGGCTAGGCGCGCAGAGGAAATGGCCTTAGTGAGCAGGTCAGCTACTTGATCTTTGGAAGAAACGAATGCTACAAGCAAGGACTTGTTATGCACTCGTTGACAAACGAAGTGGTAGTCAAGTTCGAGATGTTTAATCCTGTTATGCATAACTGGGTTAACTGCTAGATATGTAGCACCAAGATTGTCACACCACAATGTTGGTGGATGCTCCAATTTGATGCCAAGTTCGACCAGAAGGGATTGGATCCAAAGGAGCTCAAATGTAGCATGAGCTAATACTTTGTATTCAGCCTCTGTAGAAGAACGGACAACTGTTGTTTGTTTTTTTGATGTCCAGGAAACCAGATTTCTTCCAAGATATACACAATAAGCGCTTGTGGATCTGCGATCCGATGTATCACTGTCCCAGTCAGCATCAGAGAAAGCAGATAGTGTAGATCCAGGGGTAGATGCGATGTGAAATTGCAGTGTAGTTGTGCAATTCAAGTAACGTAGCACACGTTTAACACATTGCAAGTGTGCCTGAGTAGGATTATGCATAAATTGAGTCAACTTGTTGACTGCGAAGGAGATGTCTGGGCGGGTAAAAGCCAAGTACTAAAGGCTCCCTAGTATGCTTCTGTATAGAGATGGGTCATTAAATAATGGGGAAGATGAAAATGAATCTTGGAATGTGGTGGCAAGGGATGTGGAGACTGGTTTTGAATGTTCCATTTTAGCTTTGGTAACAAGTTCAAGGATGTATCTTGTTTGAGATAGGAAGAAACCACTGGTGTCTCTTAGGATTTCTATACCTAATATAAGTAACTAAAGATTTGGGTGCTAAATAAAGATGTGTCTAGGAAGTCTTTGGCTGAAATGATAATTATTGATGAATTGCCTTTTAGACAAGATGATATAAGGGCTATAAAACATAGAGTGAAAAAGTATGAGAATTGATAATTTAGTTTGTTACGAATCTATTATTATGTCTTGAGAATTATTAAGTAAGGACTTGTACTATATCTTGCGCTGATAATTATAATAATCAATGTGCGTATAAATAAGTAAAAAAATGTTGGTTTGAGTAACGTCAATTTAGGGAAATAATTCTTCGAAGGGGACATCGGCTCAAATCATGTATATATATATATAACGTAGGAAACTCCTAGGGGTACAAGAGTCAATTAGTATATACAAATAATAATAACACTTTACATATTCTAACATCCCCCCTCTATCAAAGTCGGAGGTGAACACAAAAAAAGACTGGATCGAAAGTCAGTAAAAGGCGGAGTGACGAGACGTCGAGACCCTTCGTGAAAATGTCAATATAGCGATGTATTGAAGGGGCATGGAGAACTTTGACGTGACCCAATGTAATCTTTTCCCGAACAAAATGTATGTTGATTTCCATTTGTTTGGTCCGTTGATGTTGGACCGGGTTGGATGACAAGTAGATAATAAAAAAATTTGTCACATTAGACAAATGTAGTTGTTAGTAGACATAGTCCCAATTCAAGAGAAGTTTGCATAGCCAGTAAGTTTCAACAACAACATTAGCGACACCCATGTACCCGGCCTCCACACTAAACCGGGATATAGTGGCATGTCGCTTGGAAGACCATGATACAATATTATCACCTAGATATACACAATAGCCAGAGGTTGAGGGCAAGTATCCATCAACTAACCCAATCAACATCAGAATAGGAAATCAAGGCATGAAAAAAAGACTTACTAATGGTGAGATCATAGTCAACAGTGCCCTTATTGTAGTGCATGGCGCGTTTTAAAGCCTAAATGTGAAGTTCTCGAGGATCATGGATGAAAAGACACACTTGTTGCACGACGTAAGCGATGTATGGGCATGTGAAGGTCATATACTTTAAGGCGCCGGCCAATCTACAAAAATCTATAGGATCATAAACCGTGGGTGTAGAGGTTGTCCCAAGCTTAGCCTTGGTATCACCATGGGTTGTGACAGGTTCGTATCTTGTCATACCAACCTTGGACATTTTATCCACAATATATTTTCATTGATGAAGGAACACCCATTATCAAACTTGGTGGCAAAGATACCATAAAACAATGCAAGCTTTATAGATCAGCCATCTCAAATTCGGAATGAAGGGATGTCATAATGGAGTGGAGGAGAGATTTTGAACACGCAATTAAGACTATATCGCTGGAATATAGAAGGAGATAAGACTTTTACATGTTGGCCACTCATTAAAAAAAGGGATTGTGAAGACGTTGTAGGTAGGTAGCAAAACATTGAAGCCATGCTAGGGGAGCTTGTTTAAAACCATATTAGGAAAACATAAGCAACCAAAGACTCATAAGTGATGATAAGAAGGATATCGACCATAAAGACAGAAAGTGGGTGTTTCACCATTTGTGACTTTAGATGTGATTATATTATGTATGTAGCATGCAACATTAAGCACTTCAACCCAATCAATTGGAGGCATAAAAGCATGAATTAGAAAACTCCTTGTTCTGTCATTAAGCTTACACAAGATACATTTGGCCTTGCCATTTTGAGTTGAACTCTAGAAACATGAAAACCTGATATCAATACCTTGACGTTGACAAAAGGAGTGAACCATTTGATTGCCAAATTTACCACCCATGTCACACTGAAAATATTTTATTTTCTTTTAAAACCGAGTGTGTATAAAAGAATAATTTTAACATGTGGACATATGTATCACAAAGAGCATGGTCTCCTAGGTGACCAAGGAAATCATGTCAGCGTGTAGACTCGACAACGACATGAGAAGAATGACTGAGTTATTTGGAAACTAACATGGAGGTGACCTGATATAGAACACCACAACTCTCACAACGCTGAATAGGTTTCCCTGTTTTGAAATCCTTCACAGAAAAACCAAAAGGGTCATATTTCACATGCACATTGTTATCAACATAAAACTTACGAACATAAATTAAATTTTTAACAAGGTTAGGGCATGTAACACACTATTTAGCTGGAGGTTATGAGAGTTAGAAAGGATTGCATTTCCCAAACTGACAACAGGCATTCAAGTACCATTCCCTATAATAATATAAGGTAAGAAAAAAAGAACTAAAATTGATGTGGGACACATCAAAAATAGGTTGACATGATTCCTAACATATTGGCCATGTGAGATGTAACACTTGTATCCATGTACCAATTGTCGAAAGGAGACTGAAGCTGCATTGTATTGAACGCCTCGTTCAGCCCCCATGTGGTATATCATATTGTGGCAGTGTAGGGGACTAGACAGCGTTGTACCGCTGATGATGCGGTGATGGTGACTGGGGTTGTGTCGGGTACAAGCAAGGAGGAGGAGGGGGAGGAGGGTGACATAAGTAGGTCTGACCTCCCCAAAAATGTTGGAAGGATTTTGATAGCCAGTTGGTGACAGAGGACGACCTCCTTGGTGGTGATTTTGATGCCATTAAGGACGTCCACAATCACCCTTTCCAATGTGCCAAGAATTTGTACGATACGAGTGACCTTGAGGCAATTTGGAGGAAGTCGATGGTGGAGGAGACGTGACATCCGATGAGGAAATTAGGGCAGTGGTCTAGTAGAGTTACGGTTAAGGGGAACTTCCTCCCGACTTATCATACTTCGAGTGGTCATGAATGTTGGTGGTGGTTCAGTCTGTCTAATGATGTTTCTGACAACACCATATTTGGATGATAAACCATTAATCAATTAAAGGACTGACCTTAAATCACTAACCGAGTGGCCAACATCATCAAGTTGATCTATTTTTGTTTTGAGGGACCGACAATAGGCAACAACAAACTTATGATTCTCGATCCAATTATTGATAAAACAACTCTCTAATTCCGCAACCCTAGCGGATTGGTTGTCATGGAAAAGACCTTTGATGCAGCTAGACTTCCCTATCGGTGGATCTGGTTTTGAGAATTGTAAAAAGGGCATCCTCACTGATGAGGGCGTAGGTCCAATACAATACAATAACGTCCAATTTGATCCACTAAGGGGTGGTTGTGTTTGCTTCAAATTGAGACTTTGACCAATTTGAGAGTAAGATGGATGTGGTTGCGGATCCGTAACTATGAAAAGCTCCACCCATGAGTGGTATTGGACTTTGACCAAATTGAGAGTAAGATGTGGTTGTGTAGGTCCAAAACAATACAAGGACATCCTCACTGATGGGCACGATCCGTAACTATGAAAAGCTCCACCCAGGAGTGGTATTGCACTTTGACCAAACTGAGAGTAAGATGGATGTGGTTGCGGATCTTCGAGACCGAATCAACGGCGGCGTAGGGGTGACGCTAATGCGGGGTTAAGCCGCATTTCCCGATCTAGATTGAAAGTCCTTCGTTAGATACAAATCTCGGATGGATAGAAGAGATCTCGGGCGAGATTTCGTGAAGATCGGTCTGAGATTTTAAGAAACTCCGAAAACGGATTAGTGGATGATATGGAAAGATAAGAATTGAATATAGATTGATAAATGATAGATATATGAATATATGAACCAAGATATTCCCGCAAAGAACCTTGACAAATGATGTGTCAAAACTCTTTAACGAAGAGCTTACCTTAACTCTCACTTCTTTAACCTTACACAAGTCTTTCTAAGTAAGACAAACACAAGGAGGGACTAGTATTGACCAGGAGCACCAACCTTAAAAAAGATTAACACACACAAACACAATCTAGCAATGACTTCACAATGATTTAATCAAGGCTCTCTCTTTGATTGAATAAGAATGAATAAAATACAAACTTCATAAATGAAGCTGCAGGTTCACATAATGTGAATAAAATACACAAGTCTTCTAAGTGAGACAAGAACAAGGAAGGACTAGTATTGACAAGGAGCACCAACCTTTAAAAATATTAACACACACAAGCACAATCTAACAAGAACTTTATAATTAAATAAAATACACACACAACCAACAATTACCTTAAAAATGTTTGAGAGATTTAAGGCAATAAAATATAAAATATAGAATATAGTTGCCAAAAATAAAAGATCTTTGGCCAGATCTTCTAGCTTGCGCCAGAGGCAAAAATGTCGGATGAAATCTCCTAGATTAGTGAATGCTCCATGTGGTGTAGGTGTAGATGCTATCAAGGATGGTCCCACATCATACTCCCCTTCTTGAAAATGATTCGACCTCGAATCATAGTCTTGCTTATCACTAACCACACAATGACTCAAGTATGGAAGCTTCTTGATTGGATCAACTCCATGGGATGAAGATATCAACTTCTTCTTCCTCATCCGTTCCCTCTTGATATGTACATTTCTTGCTATGAACGGATTCCGATGCCCGGATGGTAAAAACTCTGAGTTTCATGGCTCTCCTGGAAGATCTCTCGAGCTTTGTTTGACTTGGGGCTTCACAATCTTTACCATAACATGCAACAGTGGTAAATCTTGGGCTTCATCCTTGAATCTCGGGTGAGATTTCTGGGTTGGAGCCGAGATTTTCACTGTAATTTCATAGATCGTCTCGGATGATGAAAAGTGAATGTATCCAAGCTGGACATCCTAGTTTAAAAGGGCATTTCTTGGCAAAACTTGTTATCCATTGCAAGAGCTTGCATTCCTTTCTCATTTATCCTTTATCGCATCCTAGTATGCAATATCTGTAGAAACTCATCCTGTTTTCCTGCATTCAAACTTACTCGCTCCTCAATCGGCAATGATATAAGATCAAAAGATGTTATGGAAAACGACTTAATCAAAAAATCATTATTGTTTAGAGTTGTATATGGATCACAGAGTAAGCACAACGAATAAAAGATAATAATATAAATTCAAAGGTATAGTTACTTCCATTCTTAGCTTTAGCTAACTCCTCAAATATGTCCATGTTAAGGTATTTCTATGAAGCTTTCTCCCAAATGACTAACTCTTGATAACAACTTCTAGAGGCGATGTCAATGGATGGTAGCTCCTTGTATAAATCTTCCATAAAGTCAAAAAGAAAGCTGGAAGGGATGGGGTAAGGTCTTGCAGATTGTAATCGAAACAATCGATGATAGTAACTTATCTCCGGTAAGAATCTCGACCGAGATTTCTGGAAACTGGCCAAGATTTCTTCTTTGGAATGAAATCTTGTTTTCCTATGTCGTAGTTCTGTTCTGACTACGGTAGAACTTCCTTCACCACACTCTTCCGGCATTCCTAGCACATTGACTTTGTGTATATCCTCCTTCTTGACAATCTCATCTTTCAATTCTACAATAAAAGCTCACTCGCTTCCTCTTGGATAACGGTGCAAGATTAAGGCTTGAAAGAAGTAATATATTAACAAAGTCATGGCAATGCAAAGCATACAACACTCTAGGCCATCCTAAACTTTCATGAGCAATCTCATGCATAAACATACTTTCTATGATAATCTAACAATGCCACAACTTGAGGATGCACTACATAAAACTTAGGTTTTGTGTATTGGATTAAAGGCACATCAAGAGATAGATTACTAGGACTTTGTACTAAAGAACAATCCAAAGATGAACGCAACAACATATGATCATGCATATCACATTCAAGAGAATGTTCTTCCATACTTATATCTATGTCATACTTATCATTGTCAATTTCAGTTATCAAATCAGATTCCGATAACTTCACATGATCATTAATAGGGACATATGGTTTAGAATCACTAACCTTTTCAGTTTGGATAGCCCCCATTAATGCGAGCAACTGGTTACGTACTTCCTTCAACTCATTTTTAAGCTCCTTTACAGTTTCAACAACCTTAATCGAAGGACGTCTAGGTGGTTCCGCTCTTGGGTAAAATTCCTCGTCATGTACAAATTTATTATGTGCTGGAGAAGATTTATATGAGTCATAATAGCATTCCTTCTTGTCACGTTGATCATACCTATGATAATCCCCCTCATCCTCGAATGCTTGAAAATTAACATAATTCGGAGCGTTAGGCATATCATAATATTGATTTGAATATCTCATGCCTTGCTCGTAATGTATTCGTGGATGTGATTCCGAGGCAGAAGTTCTATACGGGACACGTGAACGTCCGCCATCCTCATGCATCGATCTCCATTGAGGAATGTATTGATTAAATCTTGATTGGGGTATATCTCGGCCAAAATCTCAGACGAGATTTTGCTTTGGGGGCTGAGATTTTCCTCTGGCATGATATTTCGGGTGATACATCCTGCACAATCACATAAAGTAACAACAAACGCGTGAAGTTTAGTGAAAACGAGAGTTTCTTACTGGTCTTCTCTAACACTCACGCTCCGTTGTGTCGTCGCAAGCTGGTTTGATGTAATTGCCTTGGATGGATTAATGCTTCTTTACCAATCGGTGTCTTGGCCTCACTAGAACTCCTTGACTGACTCAAGTAGTCAACTTGATTCGGATAAAGGGTCTTGTGTCGTGAGACGGATAAGGACCCCTATAGGTAGTTTATTCGACACACGACAAGGCAGAAAGAAATATTGCGGATTGACACACTAGTTTGTTAAGAAGTATAGATACTAAGCGACACACTTAAAGAATTGAATCAATGTGTTTAGAGTAGAAAATAGGGTAAAGATGGGAACACAAGAGAGAAAGAAGAGAGAAAGACCGTACCTTGAGTTTGTGAATTTAGAAAGAGAGATAGTTGGGATTGGTTTTGGGTATGGCTAGGACTCTTATATGTTTCAAGGTTGATACAAAAACTCTTCCTTTGTTGGGCTCTTGCACATGGGGCACTTGGATTTTTCAAATTATGCCTTCGAAATTTCTCGAAAATTGGACAACAGTACCATATCTCGGGTGAAATCTCGGCCGAGATTTCTGAGGGTTGGCCGAGACTGTTGACAAAATCGATTCTTTGCGTCGACGTTCAGCATTCACCCTTGGGGCTGCTACTCCTTGGTTGCCTTGTGATTTTAACTATTGGAGAAGTGTTTATAATGTTGCTTGAAAAGGATGAATAAGATCTCACCTACTAGATAAGATCTTAACTTTAAGCACAACCTTTTTTTCGCTCTTTTCGTAGGGTTTGGTAAGGTTTTCAAGGTCAACGACTGGCTTGTGTTTGGTTTTGACGTTTCTCTCTTCCAAAACTTACACAAATCAACGCACGTTAATATCAAAGAATCTCACAAAGATGGCGAACAAGAAAAGACTCAAATTTTATACGACTCAAAGAAGACTCAAACCTGATATGGACTTCAATCATTTAGCTCTGATACCACTTTGATGCAGGGTTAAGCCGCGGTTCCCGATCTAGATTGAAAGTCCTTCGTCAGACACAAATCTTGGATGGATAGAAGAAATGTCGGGCAAGATTTCGTGAAGATCAGTCTGAGATTTTAAGAAACTCAGAAAACGGTTTAGTGGATGATATGGAAAGATAAGAAGATGAATATGGATTGATGAATAATAGATATAGGAAGATACAAACCAGGATATTTCCGCAAAGAACCTTGACCAATGATGTGTCAAAACCCCTTAACGAAGAGCTTACCTTAACCCTCACTTCTTTAACCTTACACAAGTCTTTTAAGTAAGACAAGCACAAGAAAGGACTAGTATTGACCAGGAGCATCAACCTTCAAAAAGATTAACACACACAAGCACAATCTAGCAAGGACCTCACAACGATTCAATCAAAACTCTCTCTTTAATTGAATATGAATTAGTAAAATACAAATTCATAAACGAAGCTGCAAGTTCACACAATATGTGAAATAATATCAAATCTAATCTATCTAACAACCTCTCCCACTAAGGCTATTTATAAGGGAGATCAATCATGACAACTAGGAAATATATCTTTAAAGATAATGTTAAGAAAGATGTCTTTAAAAGATATAAAAATGATAATCCCAAAATAAAACAACCAGCAATTGTCTTAAGAATGTTTGATAGATTTAAGGTAATAAAATATAAAATATAGTTGCCAAAAATAAAAGATCTTTGGCCGGATCTTCTAGCTTGCGCTAGAGGCGAAATGTCGGATGCAATCTCGGCCGAGATTCCTGAGTGTTGGTCGAGATTTTGCATCTTCCATGCAATCTTCCATTCTTTTGATTCCTGCCATGTTTGTAGCTTGTAAGCGCCCTTTTCTTGAGTTTCTCTTGCTCCTGTATTGAGCTTACCTTAACCCTCACTTCTTTAACCTTACACAAGTCTTCTAAGTAAGACAAGCACAAGAAAGGACTAGTATTGACCAGGAGCATCAACCTTCGAAAAGATTCACACACAAGCACAATCTAGCAAGGACTTCACAACGATTCAATCAAAACTCTCTCTTTAATTGAATATGAATTAGTAAAATACAAATTCATAAACGAAGCTGCAAGTTCACACAATATTGAAATAATATCAAATCTAATCTATCTAACAACCTCTTCCACTAAGGCTATTTATAAGGGTGATCAATCATGACAACTAGGAAATATATCTTTAAAGATAATCTTAGGAAAGATGTCTTTAAAAGATATAAAAATGATAATCCCAAAATAAAACAACCAACAATTGTCTTAAGAATGTTTGATAGATTTAAGGTAATAAAATACAAAATATAGTTGCCAAAAATAAAAGATCTTTGGCCGGATCTTCTAGCATGCGCCAGAGGCGAAATGTCACAATCTCCTAGACTAGTGAATGCTCCATATGGTGTAGGTGTAGATGCTATCTAGGATGGTCCCACATCATACTCCCCTTTTTGAAAATGATTCGACCTCGAATCATAGTCTTGCTCATCACTAACCACATAATGACTCAAGTATGGAAGCTTCTGGACTGGATCAACTCCATGGGATGAAAATTTCAACTTCTTCTTCCTCATCTGTTCCCTCTTGATATGTACATTTCTTGCTATGAACGGATTCCGATGCCCGGATGGTAAAAACTCTGAGTTCCATGGCTCTCTTGGAAGATCTCTCGAGCTTTGTATGACTTGGGGATTCACAATCTTTACCATAACATGCAACAATGGTAAATCTTGGGCTTCATCCTTAAATCTCGGGCAAGATTTCTGGGTTGGAGTCGAGATTTTTACTGTGATTCCATAGATCGTCTCGGATAATGAAAACTGAATTTATTCAAGCTAGATCTCTTGGTTTAAAGGGCATTTCTTGGCAAAACTTGTTATCCATTGCAAGAGCTTGCATTTATTTCTCCTCTATCCTTTGTCGCATCCTAGTATGCAATCTCTGTAGAAACTCCTCCTCTTTTCCTGCATTCAAACTTACTCGCTCCTTAATAGGCAATGGTATAAGATCAAAAGATGTCATGGAAAACAACTTAATCACAAAATCATTATTGTTTAGAGTTGTATATGGATCACAACTCCTAGAGTAAGCACAACGAATAAGAGATAATAATATAAATTCAAAGGTATAGTTACTCCCGTTCTTAACGTTAGCTAACTCCTCAAATATGTCCATGTTAATGTATTTCGATAAAGCTTTCTCCCAACTGACTAACTCTTGATAACAACTTCTAGAAGCTATGTCAATGGATGGAAGCTCCTTGTATAAATCTTTCATAAAGTCAAAAAGTAACCTGGAAGGGATGGGGTAAGGTCCTGCAGCTTGTAATCGAAACAATCGACGATAGTAGGTTATCTCGGGTAAGAATCTCGGCCGAGAATTCTAGAAACTGGCCAAGATTTCTTCTTTGGAATGAAATCTTGTTTTCCTATGTCGTGGTTCTGTTTTGACTATGGTAGAACTTCCTTCACCACACTCTTTTGGCATTCCTAGCATATTGACTTTGTGTATATCCTCCTTCTTGACAATATCATCTTGCAATCCTACAATAAAGCTCACTCACTTTCTCTTGGATAATGGTGCAAGATTAAGGCTTGAAAGAAGTAATGTATTAACAAAGTCATGGCAATGCAAAAACACTTTAGGCCATCTTAAACTTTCATGAACAATCTCATGCATAACATACTTTCTATGATAATCCAACAATGCCACAACTTGAGGATGCACTACATAAAACTTAAGTTTTGTGTATTGGATTAAAGGCACATCAGGAGATAGATTACTAGTACTTTCTACTAAAGAACAATCCAAAGATGAACGCAACAACGTATGATCATGCATATCACATTCAAGAGAATATCTTCCATACTTATATCTATGTCATACTTATCATTGTCAATTTCAATTATCAAATTAGATTCCGATAACTTCACATGATCATTAATAGGGAAATATGGTTTAGAATCACTAACCTTTTCAGTTTGGATAGCCCCCATTAATGCGATCAACTGGTTACGTACTTCCTCTAACTCATTTTTGAGTTCCTTTACAATTTCAGCAACCTTAATCGAAAGACGTCTAGGTGGTTCCGCCCTTGGGTAAAATTCCTCGTCATGTACAAATTTATTATGTGCTGGAGAAGATTATATGAGTTATAATAGCATTCCTTCCTGTAACGTTGATCATACCTATGATAATCCCCCTCATCCTCGAATGCTTGAAAATTAACATACTTCGGAGCGTTAGGCATATCATAATATCGATTTGAATATCTCATCCTTGCTCGTAATGGATTCGTGGATGTGGTTCTAGGGATAAAGTTCTATACGGGACACGTGAACATCCGTCATCCTCATGCATCGATCTCCATTGAGGAATGTATTGATTAAACCTTGACTGGGTATATCTCGTCCAAAATCTCGGGCGAGATTTTGCTTTGGGGGCTGAGATTTTCCTTTGGCATGATATTCCGGGTGATACATCCTGCACAATCACATAAAGTAACAACAAGCGCGTGAAGTTTAGTGAAAACGAGGGTTTCTTACTGGTCTTCTCTCATACTCACGCTCTATTGTGTCGTCGCAAGCTGGTTTGATGTAATTGCCTTGGATGGATTAATGCTTCTTTACCAATCGGTGCCTTGTCCTCACTATAACTCCTTGACCGACTTAAGTAGTCAACTTGATTCGGATAAAGGTTCTTGTGTTGTGAGATGACTAAGGACCCCTATAGGTAGTTTATTCCACACACGACAAGACATAAAGAAATATTGCGGATTGACACACTATTATGTGAGGAAGTATAGATACTAAATGACACACTCAAAGAATTGACTTTATGTGTTTAGAGTAGAAAAGAGGCTAAAGATGGGAACACAAGAAAGAAAGAAGAGAAAAAGACCGTACCTTGAGTTTGTGAAGTTAGAAAGAGAGATAGTTGGGATTGGTTTTGGGTATCGCTAGGACTCTTAACTGGTTCAAGGTTGATACAAAAATTCTTCCTTTGTTGGGCTCTTGCACATGGTGCACTTGGATTCTTCAAATCATGCCTAAAAAATTTCTCGAAAATTGGACAGCAGTAGCAAATCTCAGGTGAAATCTCGGCCGAGATTTCTGAGGGTTGGCCGAGATTGTTGATAAAATCGACTCTTTACGTCGACGTTCAGCAATCACCCTTGGGGCTGCTACTCCTTGGCTGCCTTGTGATTTTAACTACTGGAGAAGTGTTTATCATGTTGCTTGAAAAGGATTAATAGGATCCTACCTTCTAGATAAGATCTTAACTTTAAGCACAACCTTTTTTTCGCTCTTTTCGTAGGGTTTGGTGAGGTTTTTAAGGTCAACGACTGGCTTGTGTTTGGTTTTGATGTTTCTCTCTTCCAAAACTTACACAAATCAACGCACGTTAATATCAAAGAATCTCACAAAGATGGCGAACAAGAAAAGACTCAACTTTTAAATGACTCAAAGAAGACTCAAACCCGATATGGACTTCAATCGTTTAGCTCTGATACCACTTTAATGTGGGGTTAAGCTGCAGTTCCCGATCTAGATTGAAAGTTCTTCGTCAGACACAAATCTCAAATGGAAAGAAGAAATGTCGGGCGAGATTTCGTGAAGATCAGTATGAGATTTTAAGAAACTCATAAAACGGATTAGTGGATGATATGGAAGATAAGAAGATGAATATGGATTGATAAATGATAGATGTAGGAAGATATGAACCACAATATTCCCGTAAAGAACCTTGACCAATGATGTGTCAAAACCCCTTAACGAAGAGCTTACATTAACCCTCACTTCTTTAACCTTACACAAGTCTTCTAAGTAAGACAAGCACAAGAAAGGACTAGTATTGACCAGGAGCATCAACCTTCAAAAAGATTAACACATACAAGCACAATCTAGAAAGGACTTCACAACGATTCATTCAAGGCTCTCTCTTTGATTGAATATGAATTAGTAAAATACAAATTCATAAACGAAGCTGCAAGTTCACACAATATGTGAAATAATATCAAATCTAATCTATCTAACAACCTCTTCCACTAAGGCTATTTATAAGGGAGATCAATTTATGATAACTAGGAAATATATCTTTAAAGATAATCTTAGGATAGATGTCTTTAAATATATAAAAAATAATAATCCCAAAATAAACAACCAGCAATTGTCTTACAAATGTTTGAGAGATTTAAGGTAATAAAATATAAAATATAGTTGTCAAAAATAAAAGATATTTGGCCGGATCTTCTAGCTTGCGCCAGAGGCGAAGTGTTGGCCGAAATTTTGCATCTTCCAGGCAATCTTCCATTCTCTCGATTCCTCCCATGTTTGTAGCTTGTAAGCGCCCTTTTCTTGAGTTTCTCTTGCTCCTGTATTAGTGAATTCTCCATGTGGTGTAGGTGTAGATGATATAAAGGATGGTCCCAAATAAGACGCGTTGGTCATTGACGCTTTAGCCGGTAGGGGTGTTGTACGAGAGATCGTTTATGGGCATGGCGGAAGGTTTGATGTGTGGAGGTGGAAGAGTGTTGTTGGTCGGGACGGATCACTATATGATTATCCAATTGGATTGTCAAACTAACAGTTGAAGATACAATACATCATACTTTACATCCCGTGAGAACCAATTTATGAGAGTTTATGGAAGCTTGTCAAGTTTATGAAGATTATTATATAAAGAAATTTTTCGTGTTAGGTGCTTGAGAGCTCAACCTTATGAGAATTTATGTTAGCTTATAAATGTTTAAGATTTTCTATTTTATAAGTTACATGGAGAAAACTTACGAAGTTTATGTAGATTATTGAATAGATATTACAAATACAACTCTACAAAGTATTAATTTTACATAAAAAAAACAAACCCTTTAAATAATTTTACACTTAAATTTCGTACTCGAGCCCCGTCAAACTCATAAAAAAAACTCGGTCAATTAACTATTTATTTTATCTACCCAATAAATTTCGGTTTTATCTACATCAAACTTTCAACACAGTAAAATTCATCGTTTTCAAACAAACCTATACTCTAACAATCCTAACATGTGCATAAGTTAATGTATACATCATATAAGTCCAAATGGGGTATTGTAACATTAATGAAAGTCATGTTCTAACATGCATTAAACATGAAGTTAACATGCAAGATCATTAAATTTGGTACCCGAAATCAATTATGACACAAATGTATATGCACCATAAGGATAATAACACGTACGTAACGCATGCATGTTCAACTGTTAATATCTACATAATTGTAAGTATATGTACCTATCAAACTACAGTTTGCCGACGCAATTATTGATCAATAATAATCAAAGAATGTAAGCAAATGCACATGTTTAGCTTTTTCAATAAGAGATCATCATTCATATTTGACTTCAATTTGTGGCAAATTATTCACCTAACAAACCCCACCATAATTAACCATAATTAATTGTTGTTGAATTTATAATAACATATGTTTTATTCTATTTTGTAATTTTATGTAGAGTCAATTTAAGATTAGTTTGAGAAAATGATATATGAATGGACGTTTGGGTTTACGGTTGATTCAAGTTATGAATTGATTTGTGAATATATTTACGTAGACGATTTATTATAGAAAATATGTAAAAATATACTCGATTTTGTATAAATTATATAAACTCGTTCTATATTGAAATAACACAATCGAGATTCCTAAACTCAAGTGAAAAAAACATTTAAAATCATGGTTTGCAAGAAAGTTCACAACAGAATTAGGTAAGTTTTGAATTTGTTTTCGAGAATTATACATTTACACATCTAATCAATTCAACGTCTTAGCATACCCCAACCCCACGCATCTTAGCAATAGATCCTTTGTAAATACTTATATGGTTAATGAAAAATGAAACCTTGTTGCCGTTCTCTCAAACTATATCAAATAATCCAACGGTGAGCTCTCAATCTCTCACGTTATTGAAAGTTGATCAATGAAATTTTTTAACAAAAATTCCCGTAAAAAGTGCACATCCACTTGAAAATGGTTGATATTTTTGTACAGATGAACCAATTTATTAAAAAAAATTTATATGGTGTCCATGTACTTTAGACCTTTTTAGATTATGCGCGAGAGTTTTTTTAATTTTTGAATGACACTCTTAAGTATTATAATTTTTTGAAATATGTCCTACCATCAACAAGTTAACTTTTTGAGAAAATTTATTTGTTAGTTTTTTATTAATTCTCATTTTAAATGAATTGATAATATATTGAATGAATAGTTTATCTTTTTGTTTTTTTTAAAATATTAGTTTATCAATGGTAGAAGAGCATAATCCTGAAAAAATTATAAGTATAGGGGTACCGTCTTAAACTTCTCTTGATAAAAATTGAATCATCAACAATCTATATATATATATATATATATATATATATATATATATATATAGAGAGAGAGAGAGAGAGTACAAATCCTATGAGAACACCCCCCTAACGTGAGAACATATTCGTAATTATAATCAGTTTTGTTACGAATGTGTCATATTGTTTAATGTATTATTCGTAGTTATTGTTGGTTGAGTGGATTATTCGTAGTTATTGTTGGATTCCTAATTATTATTATTCGTAGTTATTATTATTTTTGATATCTACTCTAAATCTCAACCCTTAATATTCACATCCAACGGTGTACGATGGTTCTCATGTTCTCACGTTAGAAGTGTTCTCATGGGAACCACACCCTCTATATATATATATATATGTGTGTGTGAAAGCTAGTCACCTCCTTTGATTTGAATTACCATATCTTGGATAACACTTGTGTGAGATGAAACATATATTTCTGCACAACTAGTGTGGAGAATGATGGATGGTGTGAAAATACAGCAAATGTCTCAAATTCTTCAATTGATCTGACAAAATGAATGGGGTATGCTTCCATTGTGTTCTTAATTTGTTGTTATATGTAATATTATTGTGCTTGCAGAGGAATCATTCGAATGGGGCATAGCAACAAACACAAACAGCCCAAACTAATTCATTATGAAATTCCATACATTACATGTTAGCATGTTTTTATAAACATTTCAATCTATTATAATAACAAATAATAAAATCTATTGTGGGGTAAATTCATGTCGCGGATATGCAAGATTGACATAAAATATCACAATGGACTAATAAGTTCTTATTTCTTAGACGAGGGGAAGTAATTCAATTAATCTATGTTTGGTCAAGTTAAGAAACTGAAAAATCCGATGGTTACGAAAGTAAAAGACAAAGCAAGTATCTATTCGAAATTGCAGCAAGAAGCTTCACCAAAAACGAATTAGTATTGATATATAATTTCATCTTCTTTTTATATTTGGGCAAAGTCAAGCTAGCCCGATACAAACTTAAGACTTGAAGTAAAGTTCAAGTGTCAACAACCAATGAACTACTTATTTTTATGAATACTTTATTTTTTTATATTTAATAGGAATAATTTCGATTATTTTTTGGGGGGAAATTCCGGGTCCTGGCCGGCCGGCTCAACGTGGGCGGTTATGGACGAGACCTCATACCAAAGACCGGACCCAGCTCGAGAAAAGGGCATTTTTTTGGAAAGTCCGGCCCAAGTCCAGATTTTTCTATTTCTATTTCTTTTATTATAAGTTAAGACACATCTTTTTTTTTTAAAGAATAATGAGTTAAGACACATAAATGTTTGAACTAGATTAAAAAAAAAAGTTTGGTGTATATGATCGTTACAATGATCTTTTTATTATTTGATGATTTTTTTTCCGGACTAATAAATATCCTAATAAAATAAGGCCTTGTTATGCATGGATTATTTGATGACTTTTTTGAAAATTTTATGACCGACGGATTAGAGTGTTGCCTAATTATGAAATGTTAACAACACATTATTTGATGGCTACTCAAGTTTTATCGTACAATAAAACTTGAGTACGTAGTCCATCAAATTTATCTATAGTTTTGTCACCAACAACGTTTGTTGGGATAAAAAAAAATCTATCCACAAATTTATCTTTATAAAATACCAATTAAATTATTATTTTTTTTATATAAATTTTCATACTTTACAAAAGGATTTCAAAATTCAAAAATATATCGTTCCGAAAGTTTTGAAAATGTCTCACATCGACAATAGATATTACGTGAACCTAACATATAAGTGTTAGGGTTACTAGTCAACTGATATTAAAATGATGCAATATTGATGTCAGCAAATACTTGATTGTAAAAATATAATTTGAATTATCAGGTGCAAGTAACATAGACGTAACCACCATCCTAAAATTGAATGCAGATCTTTAAGGTAATAGCAATTTAAGGAAGAGAACATGGAAACTGACAATCTCAGAATCAGACCTTTGCTTGCAGATCTAAGTAACTTCAAATTCATCAAAAACTTATGAACAAAGAATCTAAATGGTCGGTCAAATATTCTACTTTAAAATTTATGTTCACGTACATGCATGTGAGATCCCATGATTTAATTTGGAGGCAATTATATAAGTCTAATAACCACTTCTGGGTATCACTAATTACCCATGCATGTGCATAATATTATAAACTATTTCTGAAATATAATTACTAAAAAATACAAATTAATGATATAAAATATTTGAATTAGTAAAACATTTTGTACTAACTAACAAATATTAATAGAATTTATCTTTTTAAATAGTAAAAAGAGATAAAACCCACATCAAAGTTCGAAGTTGCAGGTTCAGTTAATGCAAAATATAGTAATGTTATGATTAATTTATGATGTACGTCAAATATGGTAATTATAAATGTATAGGCAAATATATTATGATCATTCAGATATAATATATTTTACAAGGACCAGACTAGCGGTCTAGACATGCTTTTAATCTTGTCCGGATCCGACCCGGACGGTATACGGGTCGAACTTGAACCCACATCTATACGAAATACCACACATTTTGTTAGATAGGCGGGTCGAGTAGAAATCCCCGACCTTGCTCAAGTCTACCTCTAGAGATGACAATGGGACGGCGTTGATCCCATGAAAAATACTTGTGTTTGTAAGGAGGAGGGGATAAGAAGGGAACAATAGGAGACAAAGTGCGGATATGGGACGAGACATAAGTCCTCGCGTGGTGCGCTTTGACAGAGATCTTGATTTTTATGGCAATATACAATAAACTTTGAAATTCTTCCGGACATTTTTTCACTTAAAATTTAATAAAATAAATTAGTTCTATGTTTTTTGGTCAAGTTTTAAAAATAGGATAATTTTATACATTTAATTTAAGTGAAATTATAAATGGAGAATCAGAAAAACATGAAATTTCTCGTCGTGAAGATGATAAATTGTTTAATGGTAGCACAATTAGTACTTGTCGTGAACACGGCCGTTGCCATCTTACTTTCTCTAAACACAAGAATTCGAATTTTAATTTTGCACAATTTCGGATAATATCATTGTAGTTGAACCTTTTATTTTGTAAGAGATCAGGAATTAGAGCCTTCAAGCATTCCTAGAGGCCCAAGAGATTGTTACAAGAACGATAGATGAAAAAATCGGCACGACAAATGACTCCTATCAACCTACTACTGAAGAGTACAATTCCGAACGAGATCTTTAACAAGCGTTCCTAAAGGCCCAAGAGATTGTTACAAGAACGATAGATCGGCACAGCGAAGGACTCCTATCAACCTACGGCCGAAGAGCACAATTCTGAATGAGATCTTTAACACCACCCGGTGGTTCCACACATAATATAACATCATGTCACCCAAAATCTGAAGGTCTTATCCAAACTTATAACGTTCGATTTAACCTTAAAACTGAATAAGGAACATATACCGCAGTAATTAAAAATTAAAGGTATTATCCAAATTTGAAAAATCATAGACACTATCCAAAAAGTGGAAGTAGAGAATGTTTCTAAAGATTCAATGATATCATTCTCAGACATGCACACTCTTTTAACACAAATGGAAGAATTGGATTTGTACATTAATGATGAAGCAACACTATAGATCTCAACAATGCCTCTGCAAATTCCAATTTGTACAATGACAGTGAGACTCAATCCAATCAATGAATTAAGCAAGTCCAAAACCGAAGCATTTCCTCCTTGAAACAACATCAATTACATCTCTTCAGAAAGGCAAGTTACCCGTCATCCACAAATGATCAATAGTTCTCTTAAGACCATACTTAAGCACAGCTTGGTTAGCAGCACGAAACCCGTCTCCATATACAGGTGAAACGTCTGATTCTATCTGGTTTTTGAAGAACTTGCCTAGCTTTAACTCAAATGGTGATCTCTTACCTCTATATGATGAAGATGCCGCTTGGCTGCTGCTCGCTCCGGGATTGAGTTGCGTTTCCAACCATAAGTATGCCAACACTTGACATATGCCTTCCTCTATTTGCGGATTCAACATCCGGAAACCTATGAAATGGGATAGAAAAACTTTCGTGTTTTATTCTAGGAAGATCATCCAAAGGTCAACAAACTCTCCAAATAATAACTGATCCGGACAAAACTAGGCAGTCTAAGAATATGATCCGAAAAGCTACGACAGGAGTATATTATGTGTTGGGAAGCCGGAAGCATACCTCTAAGACGTAGCCAAGCGTGCATCATCTCATGTGCTAGGATTGATCCAGTCAGCAGCCTGAGCATACAGCAACCAACATTTTACTTCACAATTAAGCGTCCTCTAGTGTACCGAGGTGGGGTGTTTCAAATAGAAAAGACAAAAATTACCTCGGAAGACCGTACAGGATAAGGATTGCAGTGACCTCGCATTGCCGTGTTAGTTTATATGGTTCTGTTATAACATTCATGTTTCCATTTCTACCCCAGTGTTTTGGTCTTCTCGAAACCTATACAAGATATAAACAATACATTTTGGTCAAGTTCGAAATAAACAAATGTGAGAGCTAAGTTCAGTACGAGAGAGATTGAGTTCTCACAGTAGTGATAGTTTGTTCCTCGGAAAGGCAAAGTCCTCTAGTTTCTGGCATATGATGATGACCCTGATCAAGGGGAAAAGACAGACAAATGTTACAACAATAATTTATACAGTTTCTTGACAAAATTTTGAGGATTTTCATATGCTATTCTTTTTCTTACATGTTTTTCTCCCACCATAGCTTCATTCAGAGCTTGCCTTTCAACAAGAAGTAATGGAACTTCTTGTTCGACTTTCATGTCCATGTTTTCATAAAACTCTTTTATGTCATTATGTAGAGGTTGACACTGATTAGTGTCCATTACCGCCGAATCGAAACATTCTAAGCATAATTTCCGTCCATCATCAAGGGAAACATATCCAGTGCCCTGTGGCTGCAGAAGACAGATAAGGCTTCAATGGAATCGAAATTTCTTCTTAGAGAAAGATGAGTTGGTTCTTGAGGAATTGTTCAATGCAATCAGATTAGCTAAGAGATCAAGGACACCCATTTTGGTCATTGGCACATACCTCCATTCGCTCACAACTACAACACCTAGGAGTTCCATCAATCTCATGAGCAGGGCAATACTTCTGGTCCCAGAAAGGATGTGCTCTGTACTCAATAAGCCCAGCAGCATTGGTTGGTATCTGCAAGTGGAAATTTACATTACAGATCCCATCTACGATCCGTGAAAGCAAGTTGTCCAACAGAACTCAATTGCTGAGTATGGTGAACCCTAAGAAGGCACCAAGGTTGGGATCAATACTAAGCAGTGTATGTTTGGCATTGCATTTATAAAACTGTTTCTGAGAGGGAGAGGGGGAACAGTTTTATAAATGCCCTCCCAAACAAAGCTCAAGTCTTTTTAACACATACATGAATGACTTTTTCCTTAACTTCATGGTTTCAAACTAAGTTTCACAATATGAACAATAATTATGGTCCAACAGCCTTTTCCATATTTCTATGTATTCTCCAAAGTTGGGTTCATAAAAGTCAATAGTATTTGCATACCACGTGCATAAAGTTAGTTCTATTAGGAATTTAGGAAAGTCATGTATCCCACTTCTTATCGCTAACTGTGAATACACTTGAAGAAAAAAAGAACATTTTGTTTCTGAAATTTACATACAAATTGATTGCACACGCCACATTTTGGATGATACTGCTCCTTGTAGCAAGTTTTGTGATAAGGATAACCTCCATACATGGAAAACTGCAAAATGAACAGAAAGTAGTGTTGGATGAATCAATAGAGGATAGGTTGAAGAGGCAGCAACGAACTCCAGCCTTTTAATGTATATTATTCAGTCAAAGAATAGTGTAGTTGATCGGCCAGGAACAAAATCAAACCTCAAAGCCTGAAATCGGTAAGTTGCATGAATGACATCTGAAACATTCAGGATGCCATATTGCACCCATGCAACTTAGGAAACGTCCAAAGCCAATCCCATTATGGCAACCAGCACATACCCTGCTTGAGAGAAACAAGATATGAGAAACTGATCCATAGGTTTTCAATTGTAATAGAGATGCAACTATTTGTCTTTTGTGATCACGGCATGAAAATGTATCCTTATTAGAAAAGGATGGTATAACTTCAAAGTTCAAGCTCAAACTTATTACCAATCAATATGAGGATAAGAGCTTCAGCACTGATTGCAAAACCAAAGTAGCACGGATTGGTGTACAACGGTACATTAATAGGAAAGAAAAAGGTAAAACTGATACTAAGGTTTCAGCCCTCAGCCCCAAAATCAGCAATGCAAGATCACGATAGTCAATACCTGTAGCCTGTTGAATAAGGAGCAGTAAGAGGTTGGCTGAAGTTCCCATTTTCATATGATGGCCGTGGAGGAATAGGTTGACTGATCCCATTTTCATAAGCTGATCGTGGAGGAACAGGTTGACTAAAGTTCCCATTTTCATACGCTGACCGTGGAGGAACAGGTTGAGGTTGTTGGTTTATGTTCATACTTTCATGAAGTGCTCTAGCAAGTTGTTCATCTTCCTTGAGTTGAGACTCAAAATCTATCAAAATGCACAGCCATTAGTATCATTCCAGTTTTTATGACTGCAATATTTAGAAATAAAACAGATACGAAAAAAAAGAAGCATATAACTAGTATGGTCTATGTTCTTTTAAGAATAAATGAAGAAAATGAAATGGTCAAGTCCTACTCACCAACTGCTCGTTTTCGCCTCTCCTCTTCTTCTGCAAGAGACAATGCGATGGCTTGGTTTATGTCTTCATCATCATTATCTGCCCATTGATCCTACAATAAGCACACCCAACTATAAAAAAAAGATAATAATATGCAAACGAATGAGACTTAACAGGAAGATTGCTACTGCGATGTTGATCAGAGGAAATCATTGTAGCTGCAAACAGTGACTTTTTTTTAAAAAAAAATTAATCTAGTTGAATCCTCCACTGAGAGCCAAGAAGCAGATAAGAAAATTATTTAACTTTTAGCATTCCACAATATAAATCAATTTTGAAGACCGTCTATATAGAAGTCGACAAACAACAGCTTAGTGAAGTACATGGGAGGAACTCGGAAATTCTACCTCCGATGTAGAAGCTTCATTAGACACTGGATCCTCATCATTCCCATGTTGATGATGATGATGCCCTTCTGAAACTTTATGGCTGGACCCTTTGAAAATTTTGCTAAGCCAACCCATCTTGGTGCTTGTTATCTTCTCATGTCCAATAATGCCTTCACAATACAAAGAGACACATTATGCAAGTCACAAAGTTTCCAAGCAAGTATATATATAGCTGAACTTGATAAGAACCAAGCACAAAGCTATTAAGAGGGATTTGCTGTTCTTTATACAAGTATCAGAGTTCTGACACACTTGCGATCTCTTTTGTTTATGCCAAAGCAATGATATGACCAATACATCATCCAGAACTACAACAAGTCCTTGATTCAAATTGGATGGCAACAAAGCAACACCTGAGAAATGACAACTAAATGGACACCCAAATTGGACAGAAGTTATTGTCAGGCCATTGTTGAAAGAGTTAACCACACAAGTAAAGGCCTCTCTGACCTGCCTAAGCAATTGGTATGAACTGATCAAGTCTGGGTTATCATGTTACATTATTAGACTTTCTCTTCATGAAGTTCCAACTGAGACAAACATGAACTAATTTTAAAAACTTCACAGTTCGCAGTCATGTTTAAGGTTTTGAAGCATAGAGCATACATCTGAGAAATTGGTATGAATTGATCAAGTCTCAGTTATCATGTTACATTATTAGACAATTTAGACTTAGAAGTTCTCTTTCAATAGGCTCCAACTGCAACTTCATTTTTTAACACTTTGCAGTCATGTTTATTGTTTTGAAGCATGCAGCATACAAACTGTAGATATAGTAAATACTAACAAATCTTTTATTTGCTCTCAATTCTTCAAAATGTTTATGAAGGTACAACCTATCATCATAAAATCAAGGGTTCTCCAGCAAAGCCTCTCCTGCTTCTAAGAAGAAGAAGAAGAAGAGAAGGATAGTTCTCTTCAGCCATGAGAGGATAGTTCTCTTCAGCCATGAGAGATTTACTCACTAGAGGTGGTATTACCCAAAAAAACGGATATTCCTTAACACTACCCGAAAAAAACTAGGGTAAAAAATCTAGGGAAAAACTGCATTTTGCCTAAACTGATGTTATGATGTTTGGGGCACACCATCCATGATGAATCCCAAAAAGGAAATCAATTAAATCGAAACTTAAGAGCAAATTCCTCATCAAACCCGGATCATGTGCAAAAAGATACTTCACAAAGCCCATGAATTCCTCCAAGCAATGATTTTTTTCTTTTCAAACCCTTCCCACTAATAGAAACCAAGTTCAAATTAACATAAATGCAGAAACTACACAAAACACATCAATTAGACAACCTACTTATTACCGAAAAAAACCCATCAATTACAAAATCTAATTAGAATACAGTGGATCGGGGACTTACCACAATCAAATTCGTAGAAGAAGAAGACAACCCAGTTGATAAATTGTTGAGATTTGCTCAAGAACAGTACAACCCAGATTCTTTTCAAGTAAAAAAAGGCGATTTTTGAGGCTTTTCTGGTTCAAGTGCAAACTATGCCGCTAGAAATGCGAAGAAAGCAAGTGCTTGAGAGGGGAGAAGAAATGTTGACAAAAATAATAAAAGAATAATGAGGAAGAACCGAAGAAGCGTGAGTATGTTGACAAAAAATTTACAAAAAGAAAAGAGAAAATTCCCAACTTGAGGATTTGACGAAGCAAGCAAACGTTTTCTAAAAGTCCAAACCAGGGATTTTGGTTGCCCCTTCTTCCTCTTCCTTTTCACACCTTCGGCGTATTTTTTTTTTTTTCCAGCATTTTATTTTAGGATGAATCGGTTAACTAACACAAAAAAATTCGTCCAATTTTCTCTTTATTTTATTGATAAATTAAACAAATTTATTTTTATAATTAAATATTTTCATAAAAGCTCACACAAAATTTTAGATTATAGAAAACAATTCATAAATATTATTTTTATAAGATAAAAGATTGAAAGAATTGACAATTTTGGCCCAACAGCCCCATTTTTTTCCACCACCTTTTTTACCGGAAAAAAAAAGAAAAATATAAAATAAAAGTACAGATCTGATTGGTGACAATTTGATGGTAGTTTTGAAGGTGATTGGTGAAAATTTGATGTAACTTATGGGGTTTTTTTGCCTCAAAAACGCCCATAAATTTGAACTACCTTACACTTCCCTCTTTTTTTTACAATTTATAAACTCATTTCTCTCTTCTACTACAAAAACTCCATGAATGGCGTTTTTTGCTTCAGCAAAGGGCTGCTGGGTATGCTTGGTAATCGGTTGGTGGGTAAGTACTGTTCATATGTTTGCTTAAGTTTTTTTGTAACGGAGATCCGCCGGAGTTTCGAGAAAAATATTCCGACGAAGATGAGACTATTAGATCGGAGGCCGACGAAAAAGGGAAGTCCAACGAGGCTTGGTTTCCAACCGCCGGAGTTTCATGACAAAGATTTCGACGAAGATGAGGCTATTTTTGCGGAGGCCGACGAGAAAGAGGAGTCCGACGAAGATTCCGACTAGGCTTGGTAAGTTGGTACCAAATCTGTATTTTTTGGGTAGGCTATCATGACGGGGGATACTAGGGTTTCCGCCGTTCTTCAGTCTGGAGTTCGTCATTGATACTCCGTCGCTGCCGGGAACCAGATTTGTTAAGTAGCATTGTGTACGTATTTTGATGAATTGTCTATACTGTTATTAGAGCATTATTGGTAAGTTTGGGTATGTGTGTTTAAACTTACAAGTTTTATATAAGTGTGGCAAAATGTTACCAAATTTATGTGTATGATTATTTTATTGGATATATGTTATTATTTTTGTGGTATGTTTCTTATTGTTATGTATGTTTAAAGTGAAATATTGAGTATGTTTTTATGGGTACAATATCGATTTTGTGTTATAATAATCAATTTTGTGTAAAATTTGGGTACGACAAATTCAAATTGGGTATTATTTAAGTATCAAATGTGAATTAAATTGAAGAGAAAAAAATGGATTGGGTATGAAAAGGTCATCGTTTTGGGTATGAAAAGGGTTGTTTTGGAGGGAATGTAAAAATCATCATTGCTCTGCAGAGGGGTAATATCGACGGATGTTTCATGATGAAAAGACTGCAGAGTATTTTATCCTTTTTCAAACCTCTTCTTTGCTTCAATATTTACGCAAGAAGGATATTATTGTGTATGTTACTGGTTTTTCATGTAATATTGCAGGAAGATGGAGTTTTAGAGGAAAATAAAAAGGAAGTTTGCAGTGAAATGAGGTTTCTACAGTCATGTCACATCGCCAGCTGAATTGACAATGTACTTTCTTCTTTTCAAGCCTTTCCTTTGCTTTTATATTTACATCATGAAATGTGATATGGTGTAAATGAGTATATTTTTGCAAAACATTTCAATAGGGGGTTAGTTTGTAAAGTGTATTATTGTAATTGGTACATTCCACCAAAACCGCAAATAATTAAAAAATGTGGATAAAATGTAGACCATTTGATCAGGTGAATCAACGACCCAAATTACTTCGTAAATCCGCACCACAACTCTACTCTCTACTTGAACCAATCCCTCGTTATATATATAGGAACACATATAATTTAGTTTGTTTTGAGTACTACATGTTTTGATATTTCATTTAGTTTGGTTGGAGTAGTTTAACGAGTTATACTCATTTGTAATTTAAGATTGCAAATATAATTTGATTAGAATTGTACTTGTTTTTTCACCTATTTGATTTTTTTTACGTGTTGAATGTTGTTTATCTCGTTAGTAATGGACTATGTCTATGTAGACATGTACAAATCCGGGACGACCCGGAAAAAATATGTGTACACTCAACTAGTATGGTCCTTTCGGACCCAACCCGTTTTGGATGGGAGAATTATGTGTAAACATTTTGGCATGCGGGTCAACCCGGTCCAACTCAAATATAATTTTATACATCTATTTTATTTAAAATTGTAAATATAATTAGATTTCAAATTTTTTAAATACATTACAGTTATTTTATATGGTAAATCAAAGAAGAAGAAAAAAGCATAATCATTCCCGTTTTTTTAGGTTCTTTTTATTTTGATCGGATTTTAGGTTCCTTTTATTATTACCCACCTAATAAGATTTTGTTTTCTTTTTGTGAAAACCTAATAAGATTTTGTTGGACAAAATTTAAAGTTGTTATAGCAAATATTTATTTATAAACATGGAGAGATTAGAGATACAAGGTTTACGTAAGAGAATAAAAAGAAACAAGTCAAGACTGTCTTCAAGAATTCAAAAGCAAATCAGAGAATCAAGAAGAAACAATTCAATCGAAGTAAATATGTCTGAAAAGTAGAGCACAGGTATCAAGTTCCTAGATGATCTCGACATGGAGTTTACCGAAGTCACCGCTGAAGATTCGGAATGGCTTCGTTCTATACTCAATGACGAGCCAAGTATGTTCTCGGATACTGGAAACGATGTTGTGCCGCCCCCGCAACCACCGGTAGTCAACGTCAACGATGGACCGGAACAAACTGAGTTAACTCATCAGCAGGCGGAATTAGTTCCAAGAAACAACGGTCGAATGCCGACGAAAAAAGTAAAACGTTGATCTAAGGAAGAGCACGAGTAAGTAATCAATGCTTTGATCTATTCTTGAGAAAACAAGAACACTTTGTTGGCCCAGATTTGACAACAAAAGGCACGATGAACATCTCCGATGATTTACAGAGGATTATGAAAGAATCTGTTCAAAAAGTCTCTTATGTAATATATATATATATATATATATATATATATATATATATATATATATATATATATATATATATATATATATATATATATATATATATATATATATATATATATATATATATATATATATACATGTATATTCATGTGTATATACATATATATTTATATATATGTGTATATACATATATATTTATACATGTATACATATATATTTATACATGTATACATGTGTGTATATATATATATATATATACACATGTATACATGTATATTCATGTGTATATATGTATATACATGTGCATACATGTGTATACATGTGTATACATGTATACATATATATACATGTATATATATATATACATATATATATGTATATATATATATATATATATATATATATATATATATATATGTATATTCATGTGTATATATGTATATACATGTGCATACATGTGTACACATGTATACACATGTATGCACATGTATATACATG
>BSUD01000004.1:4303929-4318686 GCA_033239045.1 Fagopyrum esculentum | reverse complement strand
ATATATATATATATATATATATGTATATATATATACATGTATATATATGTATATATACATATATACATGTATATATATATATATATATATATATATATATATATATATATATATATTGAGTCTATGAAGATTATTAGGAAATGAAAACGTGTGTTACAGACCCTTGGATTCTATCGGAAATCGTTGGCAATCAAAGCTACTTTAGCTACGTGTACTAACGTACCAGAAAAGCCATGGATAACAATTAAGACAAGTACTTTAAATTTTCATAATTAGAAATTTCCTGCTACTCCATTTAGTTTGTGTGGTATGAATCTTGTGTGGCAATTGAAGAACAAAAGGAAATCTTGTGTGGATTGTTCTTGTTGTTGCTTTGACGACTTGAATTCAAAGTTTTTAATACTGGATTGATCAAGACATATAGTTCAGTTGTTTTCTTTTCCTAATCCTTTACAAATCGTCCAAGTCAAATGTGCCCAGCATCTGGTTCGGTTTATAATTGAATAAAACTCATTTATTTTATGAGCTGAACCGAACACAAATTTACTTCCATATTTATGATCCAATGTTTTGTCAAACTTTGCCTTATCATTATGAGAATGTGCAGACACTTCTTGGCTGGACTCAAAGTGCACAAGAGAGGAGATTGGAAGACTATATCACGCGATTTTGTTGAGACACGATCACATATACAAGTTGCAAGTCATGCACAAAAGTACTTCAAACATAACTCGACCGAGGTCAACACCGCTGCCAAGACCAACAGGAAGAAGAGGGCAAGCATACACGACAGAACAACCGATCATCTTCCTGGCCCTTGATCATTACATTATTCTAGCTCGTAGTACTAGCTTGTAGGATTTTTTTTTGTTAAAATAAATATACACTAAGAACAATTAAACGATATTTTAGGATTTCTAGTTTATTATTAGCACCTTTTAGATCATTGTAGTCACGTAAAATCATAGTGGAAAAACCTGGCTTGGCACTGCCTCCAGATTAGTCACGTTTACGTGATGAACTGGGTTATCAATTTTCGTGTTTGTTTTTTCTCGTTAATTGCAGTATAATCCTATCTTTTTCAACAATATTGACGGACATCGGCATTCATATGGTGTCATCAACACATGATTGTTGGATATTTTTAGTTTCTAATTAATTTTGTGAACATCCAAGCACCTTACATAGTTTATAGATTTTTATCATGTTTGAAGCTTGTTTTATTCTATACATTGATTTTGGTTTTCTGTGAAGCTATGTGCTTTGTTTATGGGAAAAATTGATTGAGAATCAAATGATACTTGGAAGTGATCTTTATATGTGTGCCTGATGAGAAACTATCAAGTATGTAAACATTGATATAATGTTCAACAGATCAAGAAGACGTACAACTGAATCTGTGTTTTATTTTATTGTCAAAATTCATTGAACTATGCACTTGAAATAATGTTTATGGTAGTTGAAATTTTAGTTTGTTAAATTGTAGAAGTCTTAATATCATGCTTTCTGTCTATGAACTATAGTAATCTTTGAAATGCAGATTTATCTTCCATTAGTAATTTATAGTTGAAACAAGATATTTAAGATCCATTTCTAATTGATGAAACATTAGTCACGTCCTTATTACAATTTTTTAACTCAGCTTGTGTACTTTGGTGCCCAACCGGTCCCAAGCCCGGATAAAGGAGGAGGGAAATCTTGTTATGGGTTCATGTAGTTACTCAGATATTTCATTTCTTGTGTACATGTATATTTTACCTCAAGCTATGGAAAATACGGAAATTGCTCATATGGATCACAATGCAGCTTCCATAGCATCATCAACTTCATTCTCAGCTAGTAGCACATCGAGTTTGATAAGGTAGTTTTTCATCAAGCACCCTGCTCTACAGAGGGCAATATGAAATGAATTTAAGATACTTATTCTGAAGAAACAATGCAGCAAAAATGACAGCAAGCACATCAACAACTATGGCCAATGTGATCATCTTAATCTGAGCAGTGAATAATTAATTATACAACACAATGTTTAATAAAAGTACTTTTTAACAACAACCTTCTTTTCCTAAATTTACACCAAATACATTTCACTGATATTGGGGAAATAGGTTAGAGGTATGAACTGTGAACTGTTCAAATGAATGATCATCCTTTTCAAATAATATAATCGTCATTCTAGTCAAACTCGGCTTCATCGAGAGAATGAGCTAAACCGTCATTCATGTCGTCTTCCTACACCGACCCGGGGATTTTGTAACCAATATACAAAAGCCAGTCATAATCAAGAACTATGATCGCCCTTCGACTCCATCCCCGGAATTATCTTGTTGTCCTCGCGTCTTAACTTGGTAAACATGCTTGAATTGAACACTTGATGTCTCGTGGTGGTGCCTATATGGCATCCCACCGCTACCTCCGGGTCCTCGGTTAACCCACTTGATCGGAGGTGATGGAAGGGCGTTGTGGTTTGGGTGATTCGTATAGAAACTTCCATTTGGAGCTCACTTGAGGAAACAATAGAGTTCTTTAGGTTCGCTACTTTGGGTTCATTGGTGTTCGCAAACATGGTCGTCAACCATGTTCGCTACTTTGGGTTCGGGAGAAACAATAGAGTTCTTTAGGGGTTTGCTTTTACCAAAAGGGTCCATTGAGACCTCACTTGAGGAAAGAACATCAATTTTACCTTTGCCTGCGGCTTTGATATAATATTGAGCACACAAACCCACAAACATATGTTACATAAACAACAAAGAATCGTTAATGATTCGATGTAAACAATATATCATACACATAAGATAACATACACATATTGTGTATCCTAACTTGTGTACACAAGTGTGTCAGCTACATAAGATACATAAATATAATGTGAACTGTAAGTAATACTTAGGTACATAAGCATAGGGTGAGTTGTAAACATAATTCAGGTATGTAAGCATATCAAATACATAATTGTGTATATTACTTGGTTGCAGAGGAATCGGGATTTTGGAGTGGAAGACAAAAAGTCGGCCGAAGTAAATCCGTGAGAATCGGTTGCCGAATTGTAAAAAATCGTTTCCTTTATTTTTTTTTGTCTAATGTAGCGTCAAATAGGCTCATTTGTTTATTAGACTGCTCTCTTTTATTTATAAATATTAGTTCAAAGGTCTATTTTGTAATTTTGATTTACAAATCTTGTCGTTAGTGGGTTTTGAACTTTGGATGCAAGGAGTACCCTTTTACCTGCTGGACTAACTGAACTTGTGTATTCTGTTTTTTGTTGTTGTAAAGTTATACTTAAAGCCGAATGTTCATGTACAATTTTAATACACAATGTTAATATACAATTTCAATTACACATTGTTAATACACACTTTAATATACAATGTTAACTTCTATAATTAACAAAATCGGTTATTTTCTAGTTACACAAACCTAAAGACAAGCTCAAGCCCAATATAACATTTGGTAAAAAAAAAAAGTGTTGGAATTCATTTGGACCCGGAGCCTTAAGGGCACCCATCCCTTTAATCGCCTCCTTGACCTCCAGATCCTCACAAATTCTCGATAATTTTACTACTTGATCCTGCTCAATACGTGGGAACCCTCCTTTCTAAATAGGCACCAAAGGTTGCAAGTCAAGTGGCCCATACAACTCCCCAAAGAAAGAGACCGTATGCTCCTCTAAAACCCTTTGATCTTAGCACCACTCTCCATTATCAAGTTTGAGGGCCTCAATCTTGTTCATTTGCCTTCTAACAATGGTCGACAAATGGAAGAAAGAGGTATTTCTATTGGTAAAAAACGGGCTGAAATCCATCCGGACCCGGAGTCAATCGAGTTACACAAGTTCAAGCACAATCAATTTATACAAGCCTAAAAATATGTCATTTACCCAATTAAATATTTTGGACATGTTGTGTAATTATAAGCTTAGACCACACCCTATCATTATTCAACTCAGGTCATTTGATGCACTTTCAAAAGTTCGGGTCACCTTGTAAATACAAACTAGGGCCGTTTTTGGTAATTTTCCATTTTGGGACAACTTTATAAATTCCAAAAGCACGGGCCATAGACGTAATTACTATTATCACCTTTTAGGATTTCTAGTTTATTATTAACCCCTTTTAGATTAGAAAGAATTGGCAATTTTGGCCCCCAAATGCTTCATCTTTGTGTAATAGCCCCCATTCTTTTCCACCACTTTTTTGGCCGAAAAAAAAAATATAAAATAAAAGTACAAATTTGATTGGTGACAATTTGATGAAATTTTTGGAGATGATTGGTGACAATTTGATGTAACTTATGGGGGACTTTTTGCCTAAAAAATGCCAAAAAATTTGAACTACCTTACACTTCCCTCTTTTTTTTTTACAATTTATAAACCCATTTCTCTCTTCTACTACAAAAAACTCTATGAATGGCGTTTTTTGCTTCAACAAGGGCTGCTGGGTATGCTTGGTAACCGGTTGCTGGGTAAGTATTGTTCATATGTTTGCTTAAGTTTTTTTTAACGGAGATCCGCCGGAGTTTCGAGAAAAATATTCCGACGAAGATGAGACTATTAGATCGGAGGCCGACGAAAAAGGGAAGTCGAACGAGGCTTGGTTTCCAACCGCCGGAGTTTCGTGACAAAGATTCCGACGAAGATGAGGCTATTGTTGCGGAGGCCGACGAGAAAGAGGAGTCCAACGAAGATTCCGACTAGGCTTGGTAAGTTGGTACCAAATCTGTATTTTTTGGGTAGGCTATCATGGCAGAGGATACTAGGGTTTCCGCCGTTCTTCAGTCTGGAGTTCGTCTTTGATACTCCGTCGCTGTCGGGAACCAGATTTGTTTTTTTTGGTACACTATATGTACTAGATTTTGGGTAGGCTATTTCTACTAGATTTTGGGTATGCTTTTGATTCGTTTTGTTAAGTAGCATTGTGTATGTATTTTGATGAATTTTTTATACTGTTAGAGCATTATTGGTAAGTTTGGGCATGTGTATTTAATCTTACAAGTTTATATAAGAGTGGCAAAATGTTACACAATTTATGGGTATGATTATTTTATTGGGTATATGTTATTATTTTTGTGGTATGTTTCTTATTGTTATGTATGTTTAAAGTGAAATATTGAGTATGTTTTTATGGGTACAATATCGATTTTGTGTTATAATAATCAATTTTGTCTAAAATTTGGGTACGACAAATTCAGATTTGGTATTATTTAAGTATCGAATGTGAATTAAATTAAAGAGAAAAAAATGGATTGCGTATCAAAAGGTCATCGTTTTGGGTATGAAAAGGGCTGTTTTGGAGGGAATGTAAAAATCATCATTGCTCTGCAGAGGAGTCACATCGACGGATGTCCCATGATGAAAAGGTTGTAGAGTACTTTATCCTTTTTCAAAACTCTCCTTTGCTTCAATATTTACGCAAGAAAGATATTATTGTGTATGTTACTGGTTTTTCGTGTAATATTGAAAGAAGATGGAGTTTTGGAGGGAAACAAAAAGGGAGTTTGTAGTGAAATGAGGTTTCTACAGCCATGTCACATCGCCGGCTGAATTGACAGTGTACTTTCTTCTTTTCAAACCTTTCCTTTGCTTTTATATTTACATCATGAAATGTGATATAATGTAAATGGGTATATTTTTGCAAAACATTTCAATAGGGGGTTAGTTTGTATAGTGTATTATTGTAATGGGTACATTCCACCAAAACCGCCAAATCTTTTAAGATTAAATACACATGCCTAAACTTACCAATAATGCTCTAACACAATTCATCAAAATACGTACACAATGCTACTTAGTAAACGAATCAAAAGCATACCCAAAATCTAGTAGAAATAGCCTACCCAAAATCTAGTACATATAGCCTACCCAAAAAAACAAATCTGGTTCCCGGCAGCGACGGAGTATCAATGACGAACTCTAGACTGGAGAACGGCGGAAACCCTAGTATCCTCCGCCATGATAGCTTACCCAAAAAATACAGATCTGGTACCAACTTACCAAGCCTAGTCGGAATCTTCGTTGAACTCCTCTTTCTCATCGGCCTCCGCAACAATAGCCTCATCTTCGTCGGAATCTTTGTCACGAAACTCCGGCGGTTGGAAACCAAGCCTCGTTGGACTTCCCTTTTTCGTCGGCCTCCGATCTAATAGTCTCATCTTCGTCGGAATATTTTTTTCGAAACTCCGGCGGATCTCCGTTACAAAAAAACTTAAGCAAACATATGAACAATACTTACCCACCAACCGGTTACCAAGCATACCCAGCAGCCCATACTGAAGCAAAAAACGTCATTCATGGAATTTTTTGTAGTAGAAGAGAGAAATGGGTTTATAAATTGTAAAAAAAGATTTAAGTGTAAGGTAGCTCAAATTTATGGGCGTTTTTTAGGCAAAAAATCTCCCATAAGTTACATCAAATTGTCACCAATCACCTCCAAAACTTCCATCAAATTGTCACCAATCAAATATGTACTTTTATTTTATATTTTTATTTTTTCTTCGATAAAAAAGGTGGTGGAAAAGAATGGGGGCTATTACACAAAGATGAAGCATTTGGGGGCCAAAATTGCCAATTCTTTCAAAAGATTTTGGGCACCAGACAACCTTGGTGGCTAAATTGGCCGCCGTGGTGGAAACGGTCGGGAATAGAAGAAAAAAAATGAACCAACAAAAAAAATCAAAACCTAAGAAGTAATTGGGTAGACACGGACCTACAAGAGTCATCGAGAAAGAGGAGGCTATGTAAAAGCCCAAAGGACTGTAGGTGAACCCATCTTACACATTTTTTTAACATAAAATGATTTTGGTATCTTGAACTCCAATACACCAATTGTTTTTTAGTTTGACTTTCATATTAATTAATTACAACCAATACCATTATTATCTATATTTAAAATTTTATTTTGTACCACGAAAAAAAAATTATTGTAGCTAAATTTCGAATATGTCCTAAGAAATGCATATTTATTAATTATATTGTATAATATTATTGAATTATATGTTTTTGTTTCATAGGTTACATTATTCAGTATTAATGATTAGTATTTCGGACATGCCTAGAAAATCACAACACTTTATATAGATCTTATATGATGCAATTTTGATTATCATTTTTTGTATAGTCTTGCTATAACTTCATTTTTCAATTCTCATTTTTAGATGTCTTTATTTCTTATTTTATATCTGGATTATTTAAAATTATTATTTTTTATTGATATCAAGACATTATTTACGATAATATAAAATTTTCAGTTTAAATTTTACAAATATTATACAATGCACGTGTATCGAACTACTATATAACTTATGAATGGTTTCTTAAGAATCAAATTTAATAAGTGATTTTGTAAAATTTGTATTGATTTAAGGTATGCTTTGTAAATTTATTTTTATTTCTTTCTCTATTCACTTTTCTTGTTTAACTTTATGATGAAGTGGAGTTAGTGTTTCTTCTCCTGATATTCATCATTTTTACAGCCCATTTGTTGTTAGGCAATAAGATCATTCTATGATCTCATGTATTATCATATGTATCTTCGATGATCTTATGATTCTTATGTGCTCCTTTGTTATGTAGAACTTTGCTACCTTCTACATAGATTGTTATCCCTTGATTAGTGTATTAGATGTAGGAACCATTGTATATATGTATCAAGCTTCCCTTTAATAACAATTCAATTTAGTTGTAGCCCTTACATGGAATAACAACACTAACAGTCAATTTTTTTCTCCCCTTTCAAACTCATCCTCACATGGCCTCACCCACTGTTACCATTCCCAACGAGAACGACCCGCCCCTTCGTTGTTGTTTCCTTTCCTAACGTTGTCAAACTCACCACCACCAACTACCTCCCATGGAAACTCCAGCTTGAAGTCATCCTAGTAGGATATGGCTTATTCAAGTTTCTCGACGGATCTTACATTGCCCTTAATGACACCATTATGGAGGCCAATGTCATAGTTGTAAATACAGTCTATCTATCATGGATACAACAAGATATGATCATCTTTGGTGCCATTGTAAGCACCATAAGTCCATCACTGACGCATTTGGTTAACAACGCGTCCACCTCCAAAGCATCTTGGGACGTGCTTGTTAAAACCTTCACTAACCCTACCCGAGGACACATAAAACAACTGAAAGATCAACTTCATCATTTGATCAAGAGATCTTCATTTGTCGTCAACTATATGCACTCCATCCAATGTGTTGTCAATGACCTCGCAATGCTTGGCAAACTAATTGACCTTGAGGACGTCACTGATCGAATGCTAGATGGGAAATCAGTGATTGACACAGTCTATGCCCGAGTGTCGCCTATCTCCTTTGCTGAACTCATGGAGAAACTATTAATCAAAGAGCTCTTTCTTCGCCACAGGAGCCCAGTGACTCAATTTCCTGCAGTCGACAACTCCATTACTAGAGAAACTTACACCAATCGCTCCTCAACTTTGTCCTCCAACACATCCAACAAACCACCTTCAAAACCATACCTTGTCAAATGTCAATGGTGTGACATTGTGGGTTGCTCACTCTCTCGTTGCTCAACCTTCCAAGGTCTCCATCCAAGCATTCGTTTACCTTCCCGCCAACCCATATAATAACCAAACCAAGCACCAACTTACCAGGTTAACTCCACTACCCTCCTTCCTATACCGACTACAAAGGCATCCAATTGGCTCTTAGACACTAGTGTTACGCACCATGACACATCTGACCCGTAGAATCTCTTCATGCACTATCCTTATGACGGCTCATACGAGATCATCATTGGTGATGGCTCAGGTTTGCATATAGCCAACATATAATAGCTCAACAAAAATCTCTTCAATCTCCCAACCTCTCCATCTCTCGGATATTTTACATGTTCCACATACGCATCACAATATAATCTCAATACATAAAATTTGTACCGATGATAATGTCTCCATTGAGTTCTCACCTTCTTCTTTCTATGTCATGGAACTTCAAACCAATCATCTCTTGTTGGAAGGTCAAGCCAATAATGGACTCTATGAACTGCCCCTGGTGTCTACTCGTCGCCCTCTTGTGCTCACATCCACATTGTCTCTTCAATTGGCATCACAAACTTGGTTATCCGTTGACCAAAGTCTTTCAATTACTCTCCACTAAACTAAACCTACCATTGCTTAAAGATTTATGTAATTCTTGCCAAATTAATAAGAGTCACAAATTATCATTTGTCTTTTCTTCTCTTGTTACACATCGACCTCTTGAAGCCATCTATTCCAACATTTGGACATCATCACTATACTCTTATGACAATTACAAACACTATGTCATCTTTGTCGATCACTTCTCCAAATACATCTGGCTTTATCCTTTTCGAAAGAAAGCAGACACAAAAGAAGTGTTCATTCATTTCAAAACACTTGTTGAAAAACACTTCGCACATAAAATGCATACTCTCTATTCAGATAATGGAGGATAGTATCTAAGCCTCCAAACATACCTTGATCACCAAGGTATCTCCCATAAAACGATCCCTCCACACACACTTGAGCACAACGGATATGCTGAGTGACGCCACCAATACCTAGTTGAGACTGGTCTTGCTTTACTCTCCCAGGCTTCCCTGCCCCTCACCTACTGGACTCATGCACTTGCTACCGCTACTTATCTCATCAACAGGTTACCCACTTCAACTCTAGGTAACCTCACATCCTTTGAAACCATCTTCAAATACCCACCCTCCTACAACAACATCATGAGCTTTGGCTCCTTATGTTACACTGGCTTCGACCCTATACATCCCACAAACTCGACCCTAATTCTCTACCATGTGCCTTTGTTGGGTACTCACCCACACAATCCGCCTATTATTGCCTTGATCCTCAAACAAACAAAATCTTCACGACATGTTCGTTTCTTCGAGGATCAATTTCCCTTCTCCACTAAAGTCTACTCACTTTCGGCCCAAAATGAATATGAGCCCACTTCGTGGTGCTCCATCTCCCTCCTAGTTACATTTTCCAGCCCAATTGCCTCTCACCAGCACACTCCGTTGTCACCAACGACATCCATGTCATTCCATACACCTCAACCTCAATTTAACCCTACCTCACCAATTACTTCCCACACCCCCTCCTCCTCTTTAACCTCTACCACTACCTTAAACACTACGCCACCTCCCCCACTGCCACCACTAATAGTGGTAACTCGCTTTCAAAATAATTTCTACAAGCTTGGTCACAAACTCAATTTTGTTGCCACTAGGGGTGAGCATAGATCCAAAACCAAACCGAATTGCTATAAACCAAACTGAACCTAAACATTGGACCTAAAATCGAACCTATACAAGTAGGTTTGGTTTGGACCTAAAATCGAAAATTTAAAATATTAGAACCTAAAGCTGAACATGTTAGGTCGGTTTAGATTTTGGACCTAAACGAACCTAAAAATAAAAGTTTCAAATCTCGATAAAATAACAAATATGAAACATTCAAACCTCGATAAAATAACAAATATGACAACCTATAAAATTTGAAATTCCTTTCACTCTTCAAATTTTCTTAAATTACGATCCGGTTTTCAGTTAAACCATCGGTTTTACGATTTTTACCAAAAACTGAACCGAAACTGATATTTTAAAAAACAAGGACCTAAGACCGAACCTAAATTATCGATTTAGGTTTGATATGGACCGAAATTACTCGATTTGGTTCGGTTCAGGTAAACCGAACCTAACTTGCTCAACCTTAGCTGCCACCTTTCACCCAATACCTGAACCTCGTACAACTAAACAAGCTCTCTCAACTCCATAATGGAGACATGCCATGATTGTTCAATACAATGCTCTTCTTCACTATAAAACATGGACTCTTGTCCCTCACTCACAAGCCTCCAATGTTGTAGGCTGCAAGTGGGTGTTCCATACTAAATACAACTCTAATGGCTCAATTGATCGCCACAAAGCCATGCTGGTGGCCAAAGGGTTCCATCAACGCCTTGGCCTCGATTATGGAAACACCTTCAGCCTAGTCATCAAGTCAGCTGCTGTCCGACTCGTTCTAAGTCTGGTAGTCACTAAGAATAGGCCACTGCGCCAGCTTGATGTCAACGATGCCTTTCTTCAAGGGCACCTTCAAGAACAAGTCTTCCTGACTCAACCCCCAAGCTTTATTGACCCAGAGAAACCATCTCATATCTGTCTACTTCACAAAGCCATGTATGGATTGAAGTAGGCACCTCGTGCTTGGTATACGGCCACCTTGGGTTTCATAACTGTGCCTATACCTCCTTGTTTCATCCACACACGTCCGCTAACAAGGTCTTTCTTCTAATCTACGTTGACGCCATCATTGTTACAAGGTCTTCTTCATCCCTCATTGAAGACACCATTGCCAAGTTAGCCACCAAGTTCGCTCTCAAAGATCTTGGGGTTCAACGTTACTTTCTTGGAGTTGAAGTTATGTCATGCTTTGATGGCATCTTCTTGAATCAACATCGTTACATTCAGGACATGCTTAAGAGATTTGAGTTAAGTCAGGCTAAACTAGTCTTCATATCTCTTTGTGTTGATACTTCTCTTTCACTTACCTCTTGTTCTCCTCTCCCATATGCACTCCAATATCGTCAAGCCCTAGGCAGTCTCCAATAAGTGTCCCTTACTAGACCCGACACTGCCTTTGCAATCAATAATCTTTCATAGTTTGTGCATCAACCTACACAAGTGCAATGGGTCGCTATCAAACGTGTCCTACACTACCTTGTTGGCACTTCTACTCATGTGATCTTGCTTCGTCAACGCTCTCCCACTTCTTTTCATGCCTTCTCGGACGTTGACTAGGTTGGTGACAAGTCTAATTGCATCTCAATTGGTGCCTATATTGTGTACCTTGGGTCCAATCCAATCTCATGGAGCTCCAAGAAACAACACAGTGTTGATGTTATGGAATGTGAGAAAGGGTATAAAGTGTCCTTTGAGTACGGGATATTAAATACTTGTATATATTGTGAGAGTGCGATTTGTATACCCATACTGAGCTTGTAGCTCATTGTTGTTATATTCATATTGTTCAGCTACTCAGACTCAGCCTGATTAAGGCAAGGACGTTGGACCCAACACTTGGATTTGAGATCAGATCAGGTGGGTTATTATGGGATGCTGCCGCCTATGATGTTTTGTGTGGCTTTAAACAGTTGTGTTTTGTTAAACAGGATTTCATGACACGTGTCAATAAGTATATATGTTGTAAGATAAAGTTTTAAAATTTTACGTTTTTCGCTTTTCCGTTTTTTGCTTTACACATACTTAATTAACTAGCAATAAACTAGAAATAAAATAGGTGTCACATTTATCCTATGTATCTTCTATGAGATTATGTGCTCCTTGTTACCTTCTACATAGATTGATATCCTTTGATTAGAAGTATCAAACTCCCCTTCAATAACAATTCAATTAAGTTGTAACCCTTACATTTTTTACTTGGTATATTATATAATATATATCCTTAATTTTGCTTAGTAACTTGTTTTGTTTTTTTGATAAGGGATAGAAGAAACTTATTATTGTTCATTTTCCTTTTTTAAGGGAATACAAGTCTAATTATCTGCAAAATTTAATATAATGAAAAGTTAAAACGATTTTCTTATCTGTAATAAGATGATAATAATAATAAGGATTTTCTTCTTGGTACCCTTCAAGTTTGAACTTTTTCTCTTGGTATCATAAATTATCAAGTTTTCTCTTGATACCCTCATGTTTGATTTGTTTCCTCCTTAAAATCATTTTTTTATATTACATTAAAATTTTAATTATAAAATAAATAAAAATATCAAAAAAATAAATTTAAAACAAATTATGACCTCATTAAATTTTTAACTAATTAATATTATAATAGAAGCTTTTTTTAACTTAAAATATAGAAAATTAAATTTAAAGCAATTTTAAAATTTTGAACTAAAATACAAACAACGTTTTATTTATTTTTGAATTAAATTACATTATAGAAAATTAAATGTAAAACTAATTCAAAAATAAATAAATAATTTACTATATTTTTTATTTTAAGTATGGGTATATGATTAGTTTCAAAACTTATTAAGACCACATTAAGTTTTAAACTTATTAGTTTTATAAAATACTAAGTAATGAAATAGAAGTATATTTTTTATGTTTTTTATTGTTTTTTATTTTAAAATTCTATAAAATATTTCTTGAAACTAATTATGTACTTTCATTTAAAATAAAAATATAGTAACTTTTTATTTAATTTTGAATTAGTTTTAATTTTAATTTTAATTTTATATAAATTTTAATATGAAAATAAAAAATTACAATATTTATTATTTTAATTCAAAAAATAAAAAAAAGCTTTAAGTTTACTTTTAAAATTTTATTTAATTAAAAAAATACTTATATACATTACTTAGTATTTTATAGAGTTAATATTTAATGTGCTTCTTATTAGTTTTTTACTGTTCAATTTTATATGTTAATGCAAAAATAGTTCCTTAATGGTACTCTTTTACGTAGAATTGAAACATCCGATATTAAGGATTATGCGACTTCTCGTATTGTCTAACTATAATATATTAATATGTTGTTTTGAATAAATGCACTGTGGGCGGGTTTTCACCCCTTTCTACCAAAAAAAAAAAACAAATATGTTTAGTTGTAAATTTATTTTAATATTATTTTAAAAAAAGTTTAAATTATCGTAATAATAATTTTAGTAAAATAAAACAAAAGATAAATGGATATTATTTTTATGTTTTTTCTAAAGAAAGAAATAAAGAAATTCGATTAACTAGCAAAGCTAGTGAAACGGGAGGTCACAAAGTGACTGACGGATTAACCGTCATACTTTGACAAATTCAGGAAAAAGAAAACCAGACAAATACAATGCATGCAATCGATGAGATTTTAAACACCAAAGAACCGATCAAAGAGAATCGCATGACGAAATGTCAAACAACCAAAGAAGAGAGAAATAGATAGACAATGTCAGTAGAAAAAGTGCACATGCGACCAAATAAGAGAGAAACAGATTGACATTGTCTATCTGTTTCTCTCGTATTCGGACTCTTGCACGAGCCTTCAGCTTTTGATCACTTGTCCACACCCCTCCATACGTAACACGATCAATCCATATTTAGGGACAGAGCTCCAAACATCAAGTCGTGGATCCACTCAATCGATCATTGAGAGTAAAACAAAACCTCGAGTGATGTAGGGATTTGTCAACCGACTCATTTTGTTATATAAACACTATAATGTTTGATTAGAGTTCGTAAACTTATGTTTGTTGGATTAAATGGTAATTGGAAAGATTTGAAAGACTAAGCGTTATGAAGAAAGTGAACTGATTTTAGATCCAAAAAATTATAGCCTAAAATAAATTGATCGAATTATTATTATTATTATTATTATTATTATTATTATTATTATTATTATTATTATTATTATTATTTAGCCTCAAACCATTGTTATTTTTGTTAGTTAACTTTGAAAGACTAAAGATTAAGTGATATTTTTTAGGTTTTGGAGGAGGATAACGATTGTTTCAATAGCAAAAAAGAAGAAGAAAAGACCAATACTCAGTTAGTCTAGTGGGATGTGGTGCTAGACTCCTTAAGTAGTTAGCCTGGAGATTCGAGTTCGAATCCTTCCGGCAGCATACTGATATTGGGAGGGTATCCCCCAACAATGGGCCACGATTTACTACCCGATCCGGACGTAGATCGGCAAAGCCGATCGAACCGGGTGTTCTAATTACCTCTTCAAAAAAAAAAAAAAAAAA
>BSUD01000004.1:4204031-4295558 GCA_033239045.1 Fagopyrum esculentum | reverse complement strand
ATATAAGTATTCCAATTTTAACATATAAATATAATAATTTTTATTAAATAGTAAGTACTCACTCAACAAATGTTAAAATTATATAAGTATTCCAACAAGTGTTATATCTTCTTTGTTCGTTAAAGATTAGATTTAAAATCACATAAGAGAATTTTTTTTAGAAATTTAAACTTTTTAAAAGTTTTCTAATTTAACATTTATATTTCAATTTTAATATTTTTATTTTTAAAATATTAAACTCACTTTCGCATCTTTCAAAATAGTTCATTGATATTAACTATTTTTATACTTTTATATTTTATAAGAGGCAAATAAATTAAGATATATAATATCACCTGAATTAGTCTATTTTTATCATTCATCTAAAATTATAATTAATTTAATAATAAAAATTTCTTTTATTTTCTAACTAATTAATAAAATTATTACGATACATTAACCCCCCGTTTGGTTGTAACTCCGGAAACGGAAACGGAATGGAAATGAATCTAGTTCATATGTATGTCTTGTTCATGAAATTTTATGAAATCATTCCATGAGTTTCATGTAAAATACATGTATTTTCCTCCATTTTGTTACCCTATATATGGTATCAAAACTAATCAAATACTACTCCAACTAGTTCAAATCACAAGGAACGATTTCAAAAAGTTTGATGAATAAGTATATGTATATGGACTAGATTCATTTTCATTCCGTTTCCGGTGATAAAACTAAATGACACTAAAAGTGTTATGTAAATTATTTTTTTATTTTTTATTTATCTTTTAAACTTTAAATTTATAATCGTACCTTATTACGATAACTATAATAGTTTAGAAACAATTAGGAAAACGCAATCAAATATGTGGGAAGATTATTGTTTAATTAAAAGTGGATTAGTGATCCTTTGGACATTAGCTTGACTTGTCTCTTTTGAACCCTTCTTCTTCAACAACCAAATAAATATAAATAATTGGAAAAAGAAAAATGAGAAATTGGATGTAGTTATTCTTCTAGATATATCTCGAAATGAAAGGTCGTTATGAAATTGTCATATTCAAGTTACAAAAGTAAATTCATTAACCGACAATTTGACAATTTCGACTATCATAACCACCAAAATTTTGTTTTTTTGGCTTCTACATTTTTTTCACATTGTAAGAACTTTCAAACAAGAAAAATATGGAGAAAATAATTTTAAACATAAAAGATAAGATGGCAACTATTTATTATTACGAAAGCTCAAAGATAAAGCTAGACACTTCGAGTCATATCAACGTTCACATGTACGTAAGGAGGGGATCGTCTACCAATATTCCGTTGGTCTAGTAGTTGTGGTGTTAGACTCCTTAAGTATTAGCCCGGAAATTCGAGTTTGAATCCTTCTGAAGACATGTATGGAAAAATTGGTATTGGAACGTAGGTGAAGACATGCGTTTAGTTTTGACTAAGCATAGTTAAGGCCTTCAACCCGATCGGTATAATTATTAGGCATAAGTATAGTGTAAGTAAAAATATGGGTTAAGTATATAAGTACGAGTTGAGAGTTGTGAAATTATGTAGATATATATAAGTACCAAGTAGTCACGGAATTATATGAGTTGAAGGAAAGAAAGTTAGAGTATATACATACGTACATATACATGTGGAAGAGTAGATGGTTAATCGGGAAAGAAGAGGAGTATTGTTCTTGGAGGAATAGCTTCGAGTTTTAACTTATAACTTAAAATAAACTATCAGAGTGAAACAATTTATGGAAAACAAGTTCTAAAGAAAATTAGTAGAATTCAAGAATAAACTTTGAGAACTTTCGGCACTAAGGGTAAAATGGTATTTTATCGTAAGAGAGCTTTTTCCGTAATTCCTTCGCATGAGGTTGGACATCTGGATGTGATTTTGATTCACATGCCTTATTTGACAGAGTTGGAGTTACCACGAGTACAGACCACGTTGAGACTTGTTAGAGTGTGTTGGATTCAGGTAAGTCCTTGAGACTTACTTAGCTGGTTTCTGGATATTAGTTGGATGATAATGGTTGTGTGTGTACAATGTGTGTTATAATAAATAACAACTTGTTAGGACGACCGTGGTTATATTGTTTTAAGGCCCAAGTGTATGTATAACGGGCCGTGACATCACTGCCCAGCTCTGACAGGAGACTGGGAGATTCTCTATACCCAGACCATACAGGTACACGGTGAGATGCATCGGATCCACTCCTGATGGGTACACGGGGGCGGAGGCGAGGTTTGGGAATCCCTCGTGTCACAAAATAAGTATCATTAGAGTGAATGACTTAAATGAAGATAATAAATGGATTGTTTGAAAAGCATGATGAGTGTTTATTATTTTTATGTGTGTGTGTGCTATTATTATTCTGCTGATATTTAGATAACTAGCTAACGGTTCTTGTTGTTGTTGTTTTAGATTTACCGCAGGTTAGATCAGCAGCTGAGTGATCCGGAAGTAGTGGTCAGCCGGGTCTCCGTACTCCTTAGAATGGGGTTGGGGTTGTTTGTCTTTCCTTTCTTTTGGTTAAGACAGTTGATCTTCTCTTTTGTTTAAGTACCGTAGGCTGCTAGACAGTGTTGCATTCATTACTATAAAAACATGAGTTTATGAATTTCGGTTTCCTTATTTGTGTCTTGTTGCAAGATCCTAGTATTGTTGTTGTCAAACTGAGGTCGGGACCCATTGTGAGGTCCTAACCAGTAATACTCCGGGTTCTGAGAATTTGGGGTGTTACAACATGGTATCAGAGCTCTAGGTTGGCAACAATGGCACTTGAAATCTTCTGAAAGACCGAATAAGTTTTAAGCAGAACCCGAAAAGGGATCTGAATTTTAAAAAGAGAATTTTGGTTTTTAAATGCATGCATAGTCTGGTTGGGAATAGAAAAGTACGGCTGACCACCACTACTACCGCGGATCTCAGTTTGCTTAGTATGGACTTTAGGTTTTACTGTAGTTGGACTTTTAGCTTGTTTATAAAGATATGTTATATAGATAGTTATATGCCGAAGATTAGTAGGAAGTGTAGTAATGTTATCTCCTTAACAAAGGTAACATAAGGAGTTTCTCACTCCTTGGACACATCTAAGTAGATGTTGAAGGGTGACAACGTGAAGATTAGTATGCACATCTTATGTGCATTAGGGTAGACGAACGTCGGACAACTCCTTCGAGCTTGTTGAGGAACGTCGAGACGGAAAAGTGAAGACTCAAAGACAACACCAATTACAATGACAAGAAAAGAATCCAGAATCAACTCAACGGGATCAAATGAAGGATATACAAGAGAGTAGTTGCGGAGAAACAAGAGATGATCGTCAACTAGGGAATTGAGAAAGACAATGGAGAGGCTATTTCAAGTTGTGTAAAGTGACTTCACAGACAAAGAGGACGACGTTGAAAATTTACCATAGACATGAAAGTCAAAAGAGAGATATAGTAGCGATCAAGAAAAGGGACATAAAATTTAAGCTCACTGACAGACTAGCAAGTGAAAGTTGATGCCAAAAGGAAGGCGAAATATGATCACTCTCAACAAGCTAATTGCCACCACAATCCAGATTGATAACCGAGACAGTCAAAAGTATGGAAGTCAACACGAGATACATTATTCATCCAAATAGAAAGAATTAAAGAGCTGCAACTTGGAAGCTTACGCATTGCCAAAAAGGGAAAGGTGGATTTCACCAACGTGGAAGTGGAGTGATCTCATAGAACACAAGAGAATTTTGACATAGACCGTGATACAACAATAGCCAGCTTCTGTAAAGGCAGCATTACAAGCAACACCCAAGGAAGAAGAGTGTGCGAGAAGGGTATTGGTGAACCCGAGGGACCCCAATAACTTCTCATGCAAAAGGAATTTAAGCTAATAACACTACAAGTTCATAATAGAGAACCGCAAATAGACGATAACTCAGATAAAAGAATCACGGAGATGTACCTACAAGCTAGCCTAGAAGGATTGAAAAGTCGGTTGATGGAAGAAGAATGATACAATTGGACTCGTAAGAGTATAACAATCTTACAAAAGTGTAGATCGTAGGAGGAGCTAAAGAAGAATAAACAGAGAGACTGGAGGAGATATATATCACCAAGTATATCAAGCCTCAAAAGAGATGGAAGAAAGGTAAGTCTCTGATGTTGTAGAAGGTCAACTACATCCTACTTGGACAACTTAAAAGTTACTTGTGCGGGTTAACTAGTGATGGTTAGTTAACCGATAAGAAGAATAACCACAAGGTTATGAAAGAATTTTATCAACATCTAGTGAATTTATTTCGGAGATCCACGACAAAAATGGTGAAGTTAAATCAATACAAGTACTTGTAGCCTGGATGATAGTAATGGTGAAAGGGAATTGTTGGGAGTAGTTACTTACTACTGACTACGAAAGATACATATCAGAGTTAGAATGAAGGGATCCCTGTAAGAAGAACTAGAAGACTAAGAGGAAGTAGATGATTGGAAACATGTCCTATGTCTTAGCATTCCACACAAGTAAGACTGATGGTACTCCTTCGAGAAAAAGGTAGGGTCAGACTGTCTAGATTGACAGGGAAAACCCTTGTGATTTAAGATGTGATACATAATAATTGGAAATTCCGAGGCGGCACAAACATAAGGAGTATGATGTAAAGCCTTGGTGAAATGTATGATCGAGTATGAGGTGATTGCAAAGGGAATCTGCATGTTGGCTAGAAAGACATGAGAAGGAGTAAAGTTGAATGACTAAAGGTTTCTAAATAGATCTGATATTACCCCAATAAGATAATTACCGATAGGTGTTTAACAAGAATTCTTCTTTTCCAGTGGTAGAGTGAGGACAAATAACTCTGGAGTTAAGCGTGCTTGTGCGGGAGCAATTTCAGGATGGGTGACCTCCTGGGAAGTTTTCTGCGCGAGCATGGTTGGCATGGGGACAGCGTCCCTAAGACCTCGGGTCTTACAGATGGTATCAGAGCGATACCATCTGTAGACATCAGACCGATAATGCTTGGATGGATAAAGTGTAAACCAAAGGAATGACTTATACAGTAAGAAGGAAAGTCATGTATAAGACGAGTCACCTAGTAGAAGAGTTCACAAGACAAGCTTGTAAGGCCAAAAGAGATAAAATGTCAACCCGGATATGAGGGTCTAAGGTGCATGGAAGTGATACCTACAATGGAGTGTAGATGCAAATGTAGACTTTACAAGGGTGGAGAGGTTTTAACCTCCTCAAAAAAAAAAAAAATATATAGGAATTTGAAAGAAATCGCAATGTCGGTATCAAAGAGTTGAAGCCCTGTAGCGGAAACAAAGGAGTATCATGAAGGCAATGTTGCCGGTAACACCAGCGAAGGAATGTATATATAAGGACGGCCTTGGTAGACTCGAAAGTCCAAGGTAACCCCAATTATCACGGGACCTAAGTCATCAAAAATCGACGGTCCGTGCAAGGGGAACTGCAAGGGGAACTGCAAGGGGATGATAACTAAAATCATCAAAACTACAAAGACACTTACCAGCTATCGTTGAAGACTTGGAATGACTATTTAGGTCACGATGAATGACCCAGTTGAGCTCGAGAAGTAGAGTTAGCCTAAGGAAACAGAAGTGTGGAATAGAAAACGAATTAGTAAGGCGTGAAAGGATTAATCGAGCAGATGAGGCTCACCAAGAATTTAACGCCAATATAGGTATGAGAAGAGCAAGTCCGGGATATTAAGATAAGTCAATTATAGAGTGACTGACATCAACTGAGGACGTATAAGTGTTGATTAGTATTGACGAACAGGTACCGTTAAGAAGATATATTAGTGACTGCGAATTTAAGAGATAACTTTACCGATGACTTGGAGGAATCCCCAAGTAGGCAACGACAACTTTCTGGGGTGATCTAAAGATATAGAGAGAATCGGTTAGAGGTTGCTTACTAGTTGGTTAAGAACAGTCTACGGGTGAGTAAGAGAGTAAGGATCTGTTTGAGGAGGATCTTGATAGTAGTAGAAGAAAAATATAGGCAGGAGTTGGGTAAATCATGTTGACCCTTAGAAAGACGCCATTATGACTAATGGGTGTTACACCAAAAGCGTGGTAGGCCCATAAACTACAGATGAAGAAAATCAATGTTAGGTTAACTCTGTTTTCAATAGGAATTAGCGATCTATATGAAAAAGTCCACTTGGGTGTGTGATTTGTTTGGAGCTATATAAATTTTAAAGCTTGACAAGAAGTAGGTGAAAACAATTAATTAAGGAACGATCCGATAAAGTCACATTGAGGAAACCGGGTCAAGCGGTTTGTATTACAAAGAGCATTAGGCGACAAAAGTTTAAGATCATTATTTCATAATTGATAGTCGGGTTTTCGAAAGGAAAAAGCAAGTGGGCCCAGTGGAGGGAAAGGTTTTTGGTAGAGTCATCAAAAGAGATGGAAGTAAGTAGAAAACCAAACCGTTGAGAGAGTACCTACCGAATCCGAGACACGTCATCAGCTATGAAGATCAGAAAATTTAGCCGGTTCATGCGTTTGTAGAGTTCCACTGGTCTAGACGAGGAATCGATGAGGCTACTTAGGAAATGGAGGAGAGCATTAGAAATGGTTACCCTAAGTACCCTGCGGAGTTAGCCGCTACTTCTGTATCGACGAGTTAGTACTCGGGTAATGTTTGTTTGATTTTTCACGTGTTACCTTGGAATGAGTAATTGTGCTTTATGTGATATGTGCCTGAGTATGATGATTGAGTAGTTGCATGTTAGAAAACGGGACTTAATGGAACCAAGTTATACAAAGGAAGTTGTCTGAGTAGATACATTATTCTAAGTTTCGGGACGAAACTTATTTTAAGAGGGCACTGATGTAATACCCGGAAAATTTAATTTCCGTTTAATACCCGATCAAACCGGATTCCGATCCGTCAACCTCTATTCTTTTAAATAAAATAAAACAATATTAAATTAAATCATTTTATGTAACCTTGATTCACATAAAATGATAATTTATGTAACCCGTAAATAATTCCGGGTATTTTTGAAAATCGAAGAACGATCCCGTACGAGTAACGATTATTCGTTTCAGCCTTTTGTTTTAATGGGTGAGCAGGCCCTACTAGCCCACTAGCCTTCTGCCGGCCCACTAATTACTTAATCCTTATTAATTAAAATTTAACTTAACCTAACCCTAGTTTACCATAATCTTAACCGCCTAAACCATCCCCTACCTACGTACCCTACTTCTCTGGAGTTTGCACGCCACGCCGCACGTCTTGAGGATTGACACCACCACCGCCTCGCCGGAGACGCCACCAAGACACCGCTCAGCCGGCTACAGACGGATCTCCGGTAAGCCTTCCCGGTTATTCTCCTCTCCCTAATTTCGCCTTATACCTCCTGCACATGTCTAACCTACCAGCCTGTGCAACGCCTACTTCCCGCGACCTCCGGCGGCGCAACATCGACCCCCTGTTTGCTTCTACCAGCCGGAGTATCGCCCGCATCTATTGGCTTCGATTCATCATAGCAGGACGGCGTGAGTTTCGGTTGAAGGGCATACTGAGTCGAGCCGTTTTCCCTCTGAGCGTGATACCCGATCGGAGTCGCAGCCACGCCCTAGCTGCCGGTGAGCCTCTCCTTCTTTCTTTTATAGTCTTCTTGTATACTCGTAACTTAGGAGGTGTGTTGTAGACAGTAGGTAGAATAGAAAGCAGGGTGTTAGTAGATTTGTTGGAGGTAGAGGATTAGTTGGAGTTTAGGAGAGAGAGGTGTGTGGTTTTGGGATGCTAAGTGGTGGTGGTTCGTGTTGGCAGTACAAGTGGGAGTGGGGTAGTTTTGTTTTTAGTTGTTAAGTGTTGTTTAGTGGAGGTTGCACTCGGCTCTTTAGATATATATAATATATATATATATATATATATATATATAACCCGAACCCGAAATCTAAATCCGAACCCATATGTATACGAGTAGTTTGAGAGTAGTTAGTGGGTTTCATAGTTGCATGCGTTTAGTTTTGACTAAGCATAGTTAAGGCCTTCAACCCGATCGGTATAATTATTAGGCATAAGTATAGTGTAAGTAAAAATATGGGTTAAGTATATAAGTACGAGTTGAGAGTTGTGAAATTATGTAGATATATATAAGTACCAAGTAGTCACGGAATTATATGAGTTGAAGGAAAGAAAGTTAGAGTATATACATACGTACATATACATGTGGAAGAGTGGATGGTTAATCGGGAAAGAAGAGGAGTATTGTTCTTGGAGGAATAGCTTCGAGTTTTAACTTATAACTTAAAATAAACTATCAGAGTGAAACAATTTATGGAAAACAAGTTCTAAAGAAAATTAGTAGAATTCAAGAATAAACTTTGAGAACTTTCGGCACTAAGGGTAAAATGGTATTTTATCGTAAGAGAGCTTTTTCCGTAATTCCTTCGCATGAGGTTGGACATCTGGATGTGATTTTGATTCACATGCCTTATTTGACAGACGTTGGAGTTACCACGAGTACAGACCACGTTGAGACTTGTTAGAGTGTGTTGGATTCAGGTAAGTCCTTGAGACTTACTTAGCTGGTTTCTGGATATTAGTTGGATGATAATGGTTGTGTGTGTACAATGTGTGTTATAATAAATAACAACTTGTTAGGACGACCGTGGTTATATTGTTTTAAGGCCCAAGTGTATGTATAACGGGCCGTGACATCACTGCCCAGCTCTGACAGGAGACTGGGAGGTTCTCTATACCCAGACCATACAGGTACACGGTGAGATGCATCGGATCCACTCCTGATGGGTACACGGGGGCGGAGGCGAGGTTTGGGAATCCCTCGTGTCACAAAATAAGTATCATTAGAGTGAATGACTTAAATGAAGATAATAAATGGATTGTTTGAAAAGCATGATGAGTGTTTATTATTTTTATGTGTGTGTGTGCTATTATTATTCTGCTGATATTTAGATAACTAGCTAACGGTTCTTGTTGTTGTTGTTTTAGATTTACCGCAGGTTAGATCAGCAGCTGAGTGATCCGGAAGTAGTGGTCAGCCGGGTCTCCGTACTCCTTAGAATGGGGTTGGGGTTGTTTGTCTTTCCTTTCTTTTGGTTAAGACAGTTGATCTTCTCTTTTGTTTAAGTACCGTAGGCTGCTAGACAGTGTTGCATTCATTACTATAAAAACATGAGTTTATGAATTTCGGTTTCCTTATTTGTGTCTTGTTGCAAGATCCTAGTATTGTTGTTGTCAAACTGAGGTCGGGACCCATTGTGAGGTCCTAACCAGTAATACTCCGGGTTCTGAGAATTTGGGGTGTTACAGTGTAATCTTGACGAGTACATCGATAACACGACATTAGTTATATTTAATCAAGTGCATAATAAAAAATATACGAAGGGAATACGTTTTAAGGAAATAAAATAAATCAAGATTACACAGATGTACCTAGTTTCACTTAGTTTTGTACAAATTCGGACTTATCCACTTATCTATGATGCACGGACACTTCTAGAAGGCGGCGTGTCCCGTGTCCTGCCGTGTCGGAAACGGGGACACGACTCGGACACGGTCAAATATGACCGGACACGGTCAAAACACGTTTCCAAGGTAGGACACGTCTAGGACACGGTGAGAACGCGGATTGTGTCCGATCAAGACATGATCAACGAAATAAAAACTTATATACCGTAATATTTTTTCTTCTTTCCCATTTTTTCCGACTAAACCTAGCTCCACATGACCACTGCGAGATTGTGGTTGTCGGAACTCGGAAGTAGGTCACTGATCTTCTTCTCCGGCTCTAATGTTGAAATGTTGTTCCGCCGGCCGACTCTTCTCTCCATTTTTCTTATGATTTTATAAATTAATTTTGAATCTTTTATTATTAATTTATTTTGTAATTTTTATTTGTTGAATGTTGACTATGTTATTCTAATTCTTCCACTTTTTATAATTCACAAATATTTATTATTATTTTCCTTTGTTGATCATGTTGTTCGGTTGTTGTTGATTTGCAAATGAATGATTCATTCTTCAATTTTGATACTAAGTATGATTATTTCAGATTATAAAACAAAATATGTTTATTTCTATGTTTTGTAAGACTGAAAATGTTTGTTTCTAAGCTTTTGTTTCGATTATTTTATCATCATGTTAATATTTTTATCAACTCATATATCATTGATTTTTTTTTCATATATATGTATTTCATTATGATATAGTAATTCTATATTTCAATATATTTAAAATAATATATTAATTATTTTACTCGCCGTGTCCCCGTTTCCTATACTTTTAAGGATTGCCGCTTCCCCGTTTTTCGCCGTGTCCGTTTCCCGTATCCGTGTCCGTGTCCGTGCATCATAGCCACTTATAGTATGATTAGAACAAAAAAAAAGCCCGAAAATCAATCGATTTGACCCCTATAGTTTGGGCTTTGCTATCTATGCTCGCAACTGAGACCCAAGTCGCCCAACAAACAACGAACGCCCCGCAACCACAACGTTAACAACTAGGGCATCCCAAACCCAATCTAAAGGGGCAAACATCATGAGAAAATTATGTCTAACTAAAAGACCTAAACGAAATGTATGATTGAAAGGAGACAACCCTTATCCACTTATGTGAGCTCTGTCTTACTTTTATCTTATGTGATACATCGAGGACAATGCAAGATTCAAAAAAGATGTGCTTACATTCTGGATTCTACATTCATTTTTAATTTTGGGAAAATTTGACATACAAGGCCTTTTTGAAAATATGATTTAGTAAATATACCGCATAATTTTTTATCACTTTCATTTAATGGTAGGTAAAAATAATTAACCTCTTTATTTTAATAAAAAAAGAATAATAGACATTAGTTAGTGTTAAGTTGTAATTACTATTACTGAATTTGTTTATTTTATTTTTTATTTTATTTTATTTTTTTATTTTTATTTTTATTTTTAATTTTTTATTTCCTGTAATAAATTTCTGGTATGAATTTTTTCACACTAGAAATTTTTTGATGCTAGAATTTTTTTCATAACAGAATTTTTTCATGCCATAATTACATACCAGAATTTTTTTCATACCAAAATTACATACCAGAATTTTATTTTTCACATACCAGAATTGTATTTTTTCACATACCATAATTGTATTTTTTTCACATATCAGAATTGTTTCATACCAGAAGTTTTTTTTTGGGTCCTTTTTTATTTTTTATAATTTTTAGTATGAGTTTCTGGTATGAAAGAAACTCATACCAGATTTTTTTGTCCTTTTTTATTTTTTCATACCATAATTACATAACAGAATTTCACATACCGGAATTTTCACATACAGGAATTTCACATACCGAAATTTTACATACCGGAGATTTACATACCAAAAATTTACATACTGAATATTTACATACCAGAAATTCGTACTAGATTTACATACCAAAAATTTAGTACGAACATAAAAATTACAAAATTTTTATCGGTCCTATTACTCACATGGCACCGATAGCATTTTCCATAATAAAATTAACATCAATAAGTGAAACATCATTTGAAATATAATACCAATGCGTTATTTAACAACCTATTAGTACAAAGTATGCGAGAAGAACTAAAAAAAATTCAAAATCATCTCTTACCATAAGGAGATTGAGGAGAACCCACCATAACCATCTTCTCAATGGAGAATACCTTCAATCCAGGAACATAGTCACCACATTTATAGTAGGATGGACTCTTGGAAAATCTCCATTCTGCCGTCCTCCTACCATTTTCAACAAAGAACACAATCCTACCTCAGTCTAAGTAGTAAGCACACAAAAACATTAAACAAATTAATAAAAAAAGGGCTTACAATGGTTATTCTCGCAAACGAAAATTGCACGGAGATCCCAAAGAGCAGACATATTAAGAGCCTCAAACAACTGCCTTGATTTGCACCACCATCGTCATAGAGGTTAAATGTGACCTTCTCCTCCTTGAGATACTTCCGAGCAAAAGAGGTATCGACTAGTGTATTAACCTGTGCATTTGCTCGTTCAATGAAGCTCACGGCTCTAAACCTCAGCCCGCCTCTACCCGTCGCCATTTCAAATGTAATTTTCTACAACATTTTCCAACATCAGCAAATTTTCCAATTTTCCAACATCAGCTTATTGCCAGTTGGGATAAGAAGAGATATTGTTAAAGGAGAGTTAATTTACCATCAGTATTATGCTTCTAGCGTACTGCGAAGCGCCCACCACTTCTTCGTACTCAACTGCATCGAGTTCCTGGAGAGATTTGATGATTACAGATCTAGATCTAGATCTACAAATCACAAATATTACAAGATACGAACCAAAGACTTGGAGGAAGATTAATTCTGGAATGAAATCCTCTTCGAAACAATTCAGATTTGAGGAAGCTACAAGGGAGTGAAGGCAAGAGAAAGGGGTCATGGATACCTTTGGATGCGAGATGGACACGAACCAAAGACCTGGAGGAGAGAGGTTTGTTGGGGGAGAAGATGGCAAGGTTATTGAGAGGCGGTCGTCGGAGAAGAAACTGAGAGAGAGGCCGGCGGTGAAGATTGTAGAAGGTGGGAAGGTGAAGCTGAGATGCTGCCGCACTTGTGATGTTGTAGGAGAAAACCTAATTTGAACAGTAAATAAAATTTGGGGCACATTTAGCTAACTAAAAAACAAAAAAGCCTACTTACTAAGTATAAAACCCCAAAAAGCATACTTACCAAATTAACCCTTTAATTTTTGATCCTTTCCCTCTCATATTTTTCAAATCTTTCCTCTCTATTTTCTCCTTTGAATCGGTTCGATCGAGCATACAAATTATTGAATCTACGCTTATTTTATGTATTTGTCGTTTTCCCATATTTGTAAGTACCGATCGACCGACTCCTCCTTTAGATTGACTCGATCGAGTGCTTTCTGTCAAGATGTATATTTTGTCGCCTTCCCATGATTTTCAAACCTCTGATGATGATACCCTATGATATACGGACACTTTTAGAAGGCGGAGTGTTCCGCGTCCTACCGTGTCGTACACAAGTTACCGAAAGTTTCCACTATAATTGTAGCTTGTTATGATTCACATTCTAATCGTGTTTAAAGTTGAGATTTTTAATAAGGTTCAACATAAGTAAATCAAGTTATATTTGTTAGGTTCAACTGTTCAAGTAATTAAGAGTCCAACCAAATCCAAGACCATTTATTCAAATAATGTTAATGTGTGGAAATTTGTCCCACATCGACAATATAATACCGTGTAAACCTAAAATATATGGAACTTCGAAAGGCTTGTGTGTAGGTTCACCTTTACGTGCAAATCCTCCACATATTAAACCCGACGGATATAAAATATAAATTAACATGGTATCAGAGGAGGTCCGGTCCGAGTCTCATTATCCAGAGTTTGGGTTGTGATTAACGAGATGTTATCCGCCCGTTTGTCTAAGCCAGCCTTAAGGCTATGTGTCAAGTGTCAACTAGTCAGAATAGTTGCACTTTATAGGGGAGTGTTAATGTGTGGAAATGTGTCTCACATCGACAATATGATACCATGAGAACCTAACATATAATTGGAGTGATATCGACAAAAACTAGTGTGTAGGTTCACCTTTATGTGCAAACCCTCCAAGTTATTAACAAAATATAGTTAGAGTGATACCGACGATTACGGGTCATCCTCATCATACCAACGGATTGGTTAATGGGCTCTTTTCACAGGTTAGACCGTTCGTAGCCATCCGTCGGTAAATAACGCATCAATTCCAACAAACAATCGTCGGTATAGGACCAAGAACAGTATCCACTAAATTGCTTCGTCGGGATATGCAATTTTTGTTGTAGTGAACTTATTATACGATAAAGTTCATTTATTACATGATGCTTCTATCACGAATCTTAATGTCTCAAATATTTTAATGCATTTGCATTTTCTGTTTTGGTCTAATGTAAACATGCTTTATTTTAATCTGCATGTGTTCATTGTAATGACCAACCATATATTCATGTACACCACGTCTATGATGTACTAACTTTCAGTCAAATACCAACAACCAAAATTCTCTCACTTAGGGCCCGTTTGGTTTGAACTCCGAAATCGAAAACGAATCTAGTCCATATGTATACCCTTGTTCATGAAAGTTGTTGGAATCATTCCTTGTGATTTGAAGTAATTGAAGTTGAATTTGATTACTTTTGATACTCTATGGGCTCGTTTGGTAGCGCTATGAATCATTCCCGGTAACGGAATGATTCCGAATCAATCAAAAAATGTGTTTGGATAGAAGTCTTTTAAGACATGAAAGTAATCTCATCATTTCCATTTCCTTTCCTAACCCCTATCCGGTTCCATTCCGTTTCCATTCCACCGATCCAACCAAACGGACACTATAGGGTAACAAAATATGGGGAGACAAGTGCATTTTGCATGTAAACACAAGGAATGATTCCATAGAATTTCATAAATATGGATACACATATGGACTAAATTCGTTTCCATTCCGTTTCCGGAGTTGGAACCAAACGGGCCCTTAATATCTTCATAAAAGAAAATTACTATTCTTTAATTATCACAGTTTTCAATAGCACGATTCGCACATTCAATCAAGGGTTCGAGGGGACTGGCCCTTGCTTGGGTCCGGGGACGGAGTTACACCCGGGTCCGGAACGGGGTATCGCTGTCATTTGTTTGGTATCCGCGTATTTTGGGTTGTCTGTAATCTGTTTGTGCCTTTATAATTTGACTCATTCTTATACTTGACGACCAAGTATGACTAAGATTTCGTAATATATATATTGTAGCATTTCTCTACCTACAATTATCTGATAATCTATAGTCCGCAACTTCTTAATAAAATCTATCTAAAAGTGAACGTAACCATTATTATATGAGTGAATTACTATAATTTCATATTTTTCTTTTATTATTATTTGTTAAATTTTGTTATTTATCATAACTCCTAACTCAAACATTTGTTGGTGTTGTTGGTGAGCTTGAACTTGTTACTTTCTGTTGAAAATTTAGTTGTTGCTTCATGATTTTTAAGACATATTAAAATAAAAAAACCTAAATATTAATTATTTGGCAGTATCATTTTTTTAATCAACTAATAGAGGTGATGGAGGAATAATGAGTATTTTTTTATTAAATTAAAATTTTACAAGAATTTTTTAATAGATAAATAAGTAGATAGTACAGTAGAGTGACACGGAATAACCCTAAATTTAAGATCTCCGGTATAAATATTTTATATTATTTACCTGAGTCAATCACGTGATTCATATCACAAAGTTAACTCTATCTTAAATTGATCAATTAATTTCCTTAATTAGATTTTCATTATCTTTTAAGTTGCAAGTTAATCGGAAAAAAACAACGACGGAAAAGTAAGGTAAGGAAAACAGAAAATTTACACTACCATTATCCACTTTGATATCCGATAAGTGAAGAACTCGCATTCCGGCTGTAATCATTTTAAAGCTAGCCTAACATACGTTAAGGTATCTGGCATAAGTTGTATGTTTTATTTGCGTTTTAATATCGTGTCTCACCCTTAGTGCTTGTTTGGTTAAACAATGGATTTACAATTCCTGGAAATTGACTTTTTTAGGAATTGAATTACTGAAAATTATAATTACTGAGAATTGAGAAAATATGTTTGGTAGCAAAAAAAAAAAAAATATCCAGTAATTTGCAATGTGTTAAATTCATAGGCATTATTAGTTAATGACAATTATAACCTTCATTTTCAAATCCATTTAGGTGGGAGATGAAAATTTTAAGGTTAACTAGTTTATAGCTCGCACCTTGTGCGAGTTTGTTAATAAAATACCTTATCATATTACATTTTTTACTATATTGTATGTTGTTAACTTTATTAGTTATATGTTACGAGCTCGTATAAATAACGCGTCAAGTGTTACATAGTAAATGAGACCAGGTAGCCTATGTGTTGATCATTAATTAGTTTTATGCTAATAAAAAAAATTAAATCTAATTTATTATTTAATAAATAATAATTTAAATAAAAAACATAATCATATAATTTTAAAATACCATAATCTGATATGAAATCAATTAGTAAAAAAAGATTAATTGGCTTAATTTTTGATTTAGTAAAAGATTTAATCCGAGAAAAAACGTAGGAGCGCCACATCAACATTAATTTTGTATGTTTTAGTAAATTATATAGATGTATATTTAGTATATTGATAAAATAAGAATTACGAATTTAATAGTTCAACGGTCCACAAATCAGGTTACAACGATCCACAATTCCACAAATTAGTAGATCACAAGGACCCACAAGGGCACAACGACCCACAAATCATTAGGTCACAACGACCCAAAAATCAGTAAGTCACAATGATTACATACAAATACTAATTCGATATGAATAAGTACTAGTCTAATACCCGCACCGTGTGCGGGATTAGGTTTAATAAATTGTAAAACAAATCTAATTATTAATTAAAAGTGAGTTTGAAGATAATATTATAAGGGAAAGTAACAGATAATAAAAACAGAAAGAGATATTTTTAAATAAATGATAGTTTACATGTTCTTAATAAAAAAAGGCCTTAAATGAAACTGAACGTTAAAACGACCCGTAATATAAAAATATATGGAACCATGGTTTATGTAATTAAGGTTTTTTTAATATTAGTATATATATATATATATATCGTTAGTTTATATAATTTTTTAAATAATTTTTTAAAATGAGAGTGCGTTTTAAATTGCATTGACAAAAAGAACGGAAAAAAACATATGGCATTAAAGGCTTCTACTTTATTATTAAGAGAAAATTACCAAAACAGTACCCCATCTTTTGGGCTGACTAAACTTTAGTACCCCGTCGTTTAAACTATCAGAACGGTACCTCAACTATTGAGCCCGACTAAAGTTCAATACCTAAATCACTGTTCATCCGTTAAATTAACAAATCTCTGTTAAATCTCAGGGGCAAAATTGTACACTTCATTTTTAATTTTAATTTCTTTTTTATTTGAGGGCCTTTGCAAAATCCCCAAATTCAACAACCACCCTAGTTTCGAATGAATTCTTTGGCGGCGGCTGCACTGGTTCTCTTTCCGGCGAACTCGCCGCGACTGCTACATGGTCTGGACAGGTGAGGCGGATATTGGCGAGATCTTTCCAGGAGGCGGAGAGGGCGATTCCAACTCCGGCGGTTTGGGCGATACACTTTGGCTCGACAGTGACCTAATCGAGTGGTTGCTGAAGCCTCCAATCTCTCTGTAATCGATCCAAAGGCGGCAAGGTGGAGAGGGTGGTGGCATGCCCTTCTTCTCGGCGGTTGTCGACCCAGGCAGCAATGGAGATGAAGGCGGGAGTTAATTGTATAAGAAAGAAGTCTTTGGTGATTGATGATGAAGAAGAGAATCAACAAGAAAACATTACAACTAATTACAATAGATATCTCCTTTCAGGTCTTTCAAGAAATCTGCAAGAGTATGATATCATCATCAACCAATTGTTCAATCGCTTCTCTTGAAAATGTAATATATGAAGCTAAATATCCCTATTTAGCTGAACAAATAGTATATTTTGTTTGCTCCTTTGGATTATATATGTAATTGATTGGTTGCTTGTAAGCAATTTGATTTGCTTCTTTTATATAAAGAGGTATATGGTGATTATTTGTAAGTTTTACTTACAGCAAACAAACAACTGTATCAAATGCAACCAACAATGGTGGCATGACTTTTAAATAGGAAGACAAGATTAAAGAATCATTGCAGCAGCATATTCTTAGATTTATAAGTTCTGGCAAAGAGTTGCAGGGCTTTCTTAACCATATAAATTCATCCAAAATATCAAAGATCACTTCAAATTAATGCTCCTACTCATTCCAACAGATGGGTAATTCTTATCTCACATGGTTTTACAAAAGCCCAAGATAGAGACAAAAACTGCAAAATTGTCATTCTAACACTTAACAGTTTGAGAGAACAACTTCAATTCTGAAATTCAGCCAACATGTTAGTTAGCAAGAGAGTAATGCCACATCTTTTGCTAATGGAGTCTTCCCACCTTTGTTCTACTTATCCATTGCAAAAATGAGATCAAAATCTGTAAAATCAGAAGACCTTATTGGCCTTGATATTGAAGTGAGATCAAAATCTGTAAAATCTGTAAAATCAAGGCTTTTCCTTATACAATTAAAATCACTTCAATATCAAGGCCAATAAGGCTGAAATCACTTCTTCCCACCTTTGTTCTGCTTATCCATTGCAAAAATGAGATCAAAATCTGTAAAATCAAGGCTTCTTCCTTATACAATTAACTTCAGTATCGCCCGGGCTTCTGCTAATGGAGTCTTCAGTATCAACCTTGAAAGGAGAGACCTGTTGTAATTAGTTGTAATGTTTTCTTGTTGATTCTCTTCTTCTCATCAATCACCAAAGGCTTCTTCCTTATACAATTAACTCCCGCCTTCATCTCCATTGCTGCCTGGGTCGACAACCGCCGAGAAGAAGGGCATGCCACCACCCTCTCCACCTTGCCGTCTTTGGATCGATTACAGAGAGATTGGAGGCTTCAGCAACCACTCGATTAGGTCACTGTCGAGCCAAAGTGTATCGCCCAAACCGCCGGAGTTGGAATCACCCTCTCCGCCTCCTGGAAAGATCTCGCCAATATCAGCCTCTCTTGTCCAGACTGTGTAGCAGTCGCGGCGAGTTCGCCGGAAAGAGAACCAGTGCAGCCGCCGCCAAGGAATTCATTCGAAACTCGGGTGGTTGCTGAATTTGGGGATTTTGCAAAGGCCCTCAAATAAAAAAAGAAATTAAAATTAAAAATGGAGTGGCAATTTTGCCCCTGATATTTAACAGAGATTTGTCAATTTAACGGATGAACAGTGATTTAGGTATTGAACTTTAGTCGGGCTCAATAGTTGAGCTACCGTTCTGATAGTTTAAACGACGGGGTACTAAAGTTTAGTCAGTCCAAAAGATGGGGTACTGTTTTGGTAATTTTCTCTATTATTAATATATAGATATATATTTTAACACTAATAGTATATATACATATATGTCTGGTAAGTAGATAAATATAAGTTCTATAATAGGATAATTAAAATATGGTAACTATATATATTATTTAAAAAAAACTAAAATTCTAAATAAATGACATGTGGCATATTTTTTGTTAGGATGAACCACGTTGAAGTAAACGCTTCTGCTTTAATATATGTATATAGATTATATTTGATTCTAACCAAAAGGTTCAGAAATGTATGAATTTTATAATCCTCAAACACTCTAAATTTATTTATACATGTTTTCAAAGTGTCATCCTTTCCTCATAATCGATGTGGGAGAACAAAAATCATATTTTACAAAATAATTATGGTTTAGTTAAAAAAAGATTGAATTAATTAGGGAAATAGGACCCCTTGAAATTCTCTTTTGCAAACTAGGTCTATATACAAAAGGAAGAAAAAATAGGTATGAAAACTAAAAATAGGGGTAATAATTTCTCTAATTGAAATGATGGTGATTAGATGTTTACTTTTGATTTAAGTATCTTTTTTACATGGATTGGTTTTGTTTCTTGGGCATGGTTTTGGGTATGATTGTGAAAATAGAGGCAATATATTTCTTGACAAATTTATTTTTGGGTATGATTATGACATTATTTGGGTAAACGGGTTTTTGGGTATGCTTTTATATGTGTATTGGCTTTGTAGTATATTTCTTATTATTAAGTATATTTTTAAAGTGATATCGTGAGTATGTTTTATGGTTACCCAAACTGTGTTATAATGATCAAATTCAAGCGAATTTTTGGGTAATGATCAAATGTCATTTGATATTGATGTTTGTGTCTAATATCGAGTTTTGAAAATTTTGGGTATGACAAATTTAAATTGGGTATGGTTTTTGTATTAAGTGATATTTAAATTGGGTATAAATATAAAATATTATCCAATTTATGGATATGATTTTATTTTGATATTTGATTTTTTGGGTATGTTGTTTTCGAGTATGTTTATGTACTTTGACAAATTTATTTTAGGGTATGATTGTGACATTATTTGGGTAAGCGGATTTTTGGGTAATAGGTGATAAAGTAAGAATGTTGGAAATTCCTTTTTATGATTGATGTGACATGTGAGATAGTACAACATGTCACATCCGATGTGTTGTCAAACTTTGCCCTCTTTTGTACTCTATTTCTTCTATTCTATTTTATAGGGGGTCAAAATACCAATCCCAAATAGTATGAGTCTTCTTTCTCAATTGATTTGCTTAAAAGACTAGTTTGCCAATTTTGCCAAAAAGATTTATTAGCTTAATTCGTGATTTAGTAAAAAGTTTAATCCGAGAAAAAACGTGGGGGCGCCACGTCAGAATTAGTGTCTTTTGTTTTAGTAAAGTATATAGAATATATATGTATATTTAGTATATTGATAAAATAAGAATTACAAATTTAATAGTTCAACGGTTCACAAATCAGTAGGTCACAACGACCCACAAATCAGTAGGTCACAACGACCACAAATTCATAGGTCACAACGACCACAAATTCATAGGTCACAACGACCACAAATTCATAGGTCACAACGACCCACAAATTCATAGATCACAACGACGCACAAATTAATAGGTCACAACGACCCACGAATCAATAGGTTACAACGACCCACGAATCAATAGGTCACAACGACCTACAAATTTATAGGTTACAACGACCCACAAATCAGTGGGTTATAACGACCCACAAATTATTAGGTCACAACGACCCACAAATCAGTAGGTCACAACAACCCACTAATTATTAGATCAAATCGACCCAAAAATCAGTAGGTCAAAATGACCCAAAAATCATTATATCAAAACAACCCACAAATCATTAGATTAAAATGACCTACAAATTAGTAGGTCACAACAATCCACATACAAATACTAATTCGATATGAATAAGTATTATACTTGATTCTGACCAAAAGGTTCAGAAATATATGATTTGTATAGTCTTCAAACCTTCTAGGTCTATTTATACATGTTGTCAAAGTGTCATCCTTTTCTGATAGCCGATGTGGGATAACAAAATTCATATTTTACAAAATAATTAAGGTTTAGTAAAAAAAATTATTTACTTAATTCGAGATTTAGTAAAAGATTTAATCCGATAAAAATGTGGAGCCCGAAATTTTTTTTTTTACAAAATAATCAAAGATTTTGGCTATCCTTAAAACTAATTTTTTAAAAACATAAAAGAAGCCTCAATTTAAAAAAAAATATTCTTAATTATTTGTGTATGATAATCTTTAATATTTATTTAGTAATTCGACATCTATTTTTTAAGAATGACAATTTAGTAATCTATCATAAATTTTTCAGGAGTGCATTTCAGTAAATATTTTACAAAAATGCTGAGGTGGCATCCCTCGTTGATTGACACGTGACATTAGTGTCCTTTGTTTTAGTAAGTTATATAGATTGGGAGATTTGATATCAAAATAACACGTTAATTGTTTTGTTACCTAGGGAGAAGTGAGTAATTGTAAATACTCCATTTGAGGTAATTGGAAAATATCCGGTAAATTAGATTAATGTGTTTATCATTTTTGATTTTGCAACCAAACACTTTAATTAGATCTCATTTAATGGATTAATTTACTTTACTGGGTTTTTTACACCTAACCAAACAAGTACTTATACAACAAAAAGGCTCATAAACAAAAATGAATTGAGGGTGATTTTGTTAAATTATGGGTCATTCTTTATAAACAAAAAGGCTCATAAATAAAAAGGCTCTTAAACAAAAATAATAATAAAAGGTTAAATCATACTATCATACACAAATAATCAAAAAGGCTCATAAACAAACTGATATTGGAATGACATTGATCGATAACCCACAAACACTAAATCCGATAGCATGAGGTTGATTGATGAGTTTTTGGATAGGTTTTCGTTTGACCATAAATGCATACTCTTTGGCTTCATGATCTTTCATGAGATTTCATCAGCCCTTCTCTTGTACGTGTTCACCATGATCTTGCGTTTCTACAACCGATCTTGCGCTATAACCGACGACGTTTGGTGGCTATTCTTTTTTACGCTCTCATCTATTTCTTTCACTCCAAAAATAAATAAATAAGCGAATAATAGGCCCAAATGTCCAATTATAACACCCCAAGTTCTGAGAACTCGAAGCGTTACGGGTTACGACCTCACAATGGGTCCCGACCCTAAGAGTAGCAACGGAAAACGGATCTTACAAAAAGGCACAGGCGAATGAAAACCAAAACTCAAAATAAAACCAAAGGTTTTAGCAAAAGAAAAACATAAAAGACTCGCAGCCAAGTTCAAAACAAAAGGAAAAACAACAACATAACATAAACCCGATCCCGTCCTATAATGTACGGGAACCCCAGCTGACCACTCCGTCCGGATCACTCAGCAGGATCCTGAACCTGCAGAACATCTACAACGACGGTATAAACCGTTAGCTAACCTTCTACATATCAGCAAGAACGTAAAGACACAAACACACATAAGGGAATGTATACATATAACATGCTCGCACCCAACCGGCTATTATCTTTCATTAAGTTATCCATTACTAATTCAACTTCTTTTGTCGCACAAGAATCTCCCGAAACTCGTCTCCGCTTCCGTCTACCAATAGGCATAGATCAGTTGTATTCGTTACCTACAGGCCTGGTCGCAAGAGCACATTCTAGTCTCCTGAAGAACTAGACAAGTGGTCACCGCTCGATTATCATACACTTGGGCTAGTTAAGGTTATAAAGGGTGAATCCTATTCCGGTTATCCGTTATAACATGATAAACAACACAACAAGCCAAAACACTCAAACCAATACGCGGAATGAAGCTAAGTAAGTCCAAGGGACTTACCTCACTCGAAGGTAATCTAAACTCAGCAACAACTCAGGAACAACTCAAGAAAAACTCAGTTTCCCTCAGGAAAGGAGCAAGGAAAGCCTGTTCACACAAGCATCACGAATCAGGAACGAAACGGTTGCTAGAAGTCTATAACTTCTAGTCTCAATGATCTCTAAGAGATCTCCACAAGTTAGGGGCTCAACCTTAGTCTTACAGCATACTCAGGAAACCAGGAATATCCATAAGGATCAAGGAAAGGAACGAGGAAAGCAAGGAAGGAAACAACTCACCAAAGACGGGAGCTACTGTAGAGGAAACCGTAGGGATGGCTGGACAGGCGCAGGGGCGGACTGCCGCGGGGACGGCAATGCAGGGCGCGGGGGCGGAAATCGTGACAACAACCACTGTCGGGTTTCTCTCGACAAAATCTTCTCAGCAAGGGATCCAAAGCTCGCACCTTTGATCCTAACCACGTCAAGACTCAACCAAAAGAGCCTGAGAACAACAACACATCAACAACGGGGATGCAAACAAGAATCAAGGCTCAAACTTGATTCTTGGAGAAGAAGAAAAGGAAGAACAAAAGTAGAAAATGAAACAGAAGGAAAAGGTATGCAACAACTACATGAACGTGATGAAGAACTCGGAGGGGAAGACTTACACGTTCAACAAGATCACAGGGGAAGCAAGAGAACGACTGCAGCTCTCAGGGTTGAAGAAGACGTAAGCGAAAAACGGGGAAAAGGATGAAAGACAATAATAAAGGAGAAGGGTTGGGAGAAGAAGAAGAAAGGACGTTTTAGGGTTAGAAGATCCAAGGAAAGTCGGCCCAAAGATAAGAAAATCGGATCTTCTAATATGGGAAAAAGATAGAACCGAAAAGGAAAGAAGATCTTCACGATCTGTGGCAAATCCGCAGGGGCGGATTGCTTGTGCCACAGGGGCGGCCCCTTGTCACCGCGGGGGCAGTGAAGACGAAAATTGGGGTCTTACACCAATTTTATTTGCTCGACGCGTGTCTTCCAAGGAAAAAAATTAACTTTTAAAATAAAAAGAGTAACAAACTTTTGAAATTCAACAAATAAGGGTTTTATGGGTAAGAATATGATAGAAAACAAAAATATAAAAGGAAATACACAAAATAAGGAAATTTGTTTAGCTCATTGTTACATAAAATAAATAAACAAGAGATCGAAATATGAGGTATATACCCGTACGACAAAAATTTGGTGGCGGCTCGAGTTGTTTGTCTACGAAGAATCGTGAATTTGTGATTGATTCCTAGTGGTTGTTCTTTGAGTCCAAATATGAGGCATACACCCGGTTGTTCGCTAAATTTTCTTCTTGTTTGCTATGGAGTCTTCCGAGAAGAAAGCTTGGAGAACAACCGTACGATATGATTATTCCCTTTCCCTTTGACGATGAACTTTGTCTATCCGCTTTCAAGCTAGTAACCGGCTCGTTCTCCTTTCCCTTTGAAGACCTCTTTACATCCAGGTCATTCTAATGTACTTTTGTATGCTTCTTTTCTTTTTCGTTTGTTCTAATTTTACACGACGGTTATTCCATTTGCCGATTTTTTTCCTGGCGTTTCGTTCTATAATAGACGGCGTGTTGTCTAAGCGGATCGAACTACATCCCTTATAAAATAAAAATATGTATAAAAAGTATTTAAAATACATTATAATATACTTTAATTATTATATACTTAACAATATTTGATTACATGATGATTCTATCACGATCTTAATGCCTCTTCAACAATGTTTATTGCATTTGCATATTCTGTTTTTGTTTAAGAAAAACATTGGTTATTTTAATCTGCATGTTTTCATCATGATGACCAACCATATATTCTTCCTTCTCCCTCCCCTCCTCCTCCTTCTTCTGTACTATCACTGAAAGTCTGAAACTGAATTGTATTAACTATGGAAAGCAATATCACGCCATTGTTGAATCATAGCGACAGCGAGGGCGAAATCAAAAAACTTCCTGTATGGCAAGAATTTGGAAAAGAATCAAGATTGCTATGGCATATCGCCGGGCCGGCGATATTCACTGCAATCTGTCAGTATTCATTGGGTGCTTTAACTCAAACATTTGCTGGTCATGTTGGTGAGCTTGAACTTGCTGCTGTTTCTGTTGAAAACTCAGTTATCGCTGGCTTCGCCTTTGGTGTCATGGTAATTACTCACTTTCTTTTTTATTTTTTCTTAGAAACTTCAGTTCAGTTCAGTCCAGCTTTGTTTGCTGATGTTTCTGTTAAGAAGTTTGCATTGAAATGTAGTTCGGAATGGGGAGTGCTCTAGAGACTCTTTGTGGACAAGCATTTGGTGCAGGCAAGATAAGAATGCTGGGTGTTTATATGCAAAGATCTTGGGTCATCTTGTTAACAACTGCTTGTCTCTTGACTCCTATCTACGTTTGGTCCCCTCCGATTCTCGAGCTTTTCGGAGAGACGACTGAGATCTCCAAGGCTGCTGGTATGCAATCACACATCTCTTATATGCAAAGTTCTTTGGTACTGTAGAAAAGTTTCTGACTTTATGTGCAAGTAGAAGACAATGTTTTTATATGTTGAATAGTGACACACATGGAATAGATTCGTTTTCTTTTTATTTCCGTTTCTGGAATTGCAATCAAACGGTAAATAGACTATTACATAAGGTTGTGGTAAACGTACTCGTGTAGTCGACTCATTTTAGAATGAAACTTATCTGGCTTATATGTTGAATCAATTATAAATAGACTATGCCCCCGTTTGGTTGTAACTCCGGAAACAGAAACGAAAACGGAATGAAAATGATGTGTGTACTTTGTTCATGAACTTTTTTGGAATCATTGTTTCTGGTTTCATGTAAAATACACTTGTTACCCTCCATTTTGTTACCCACTATAGGTATCTTAAGTAATCAAATTCTACTCCATTTACTTCAAATATAAGGAAATAAGGAATGATTCCAAAAACTTTCATGAATAGTGGTATACATATGGACTAGATTCGTTTCCATTCCGTTTTCGTTTACGGAGTTAAAACCAAACAGGCTATATTTCTCCTTTTATCCTTATTTTGATTCATTAAGTCTCTTCTTGATAGAGAATAACAAGTTCTTACAGGATATGCTTTAAACTACTGTATGTTGCAGGAAATTTTGCAATATGGATGCTTCCTCAATTGTTTGCATATGCTTTAAACTTTCCAATACAAAAGTTCTTGCAAGCACAAAGGAAAGTTTGGGTAATGGCTATGGTCTCATCGATTGTGCTTGTGATCCACGCGTTATTGAGCTGGTTGTTCATGTTGAAACTCGGGTGGGGCTTAGTCGGAGCCGCGGTTATGCTCAATACGTCGTGGTGGTTGATCGTCATTGGCCAACTTCTCTACATTTTCATCACAACATCTGATGGCGCTTGGACCGGCTTCTCATGGCTAGCTTTTGCCGACTTGTGGGGATTTCTCAAGCTTTCGTTGGCTTCTGCCGTCATGCTATGGTACCTATTCACGCTAAAAATGCGCGCATATATATATATATATATATATATATATATATATATATATATATAAAAGTTGAGGAAATTTACAAAATTGTATATATATATATATATATATATATAAAAGTTGAGGAAATTTACAAAATTGTTTGATTTTTTTTTTGCAGCTTAGAGGTTTGGTACTTCATGGTAATAATTGTGATTGTGGGTCGTCTATCGAACCCTTTGATACCGGTCGACGCCATATCTATATGGTAAGATACGGATGTCAAATCCTCATAACACCATTGTTAGTAGTACATATAATGTATGTAATCTCACAATGCAACTCCTTTGTAGCATGAACATATCAGGATGGGATTTTACGATTGCACTTGGCTTTAACGCTGCCGTCAGGTAACCTCTCTAGCATGCATATTGTTGGAGATAATAAGTTTCCACATTGAAAGTTGAGATATTTCGAGCCTAGTATATAAACTCGGTGAGCTACTTCTCATGTCAATTAGTATTAGGATTTAAGCTCGCCGGGTTTACGTGTTAGGCTTATCCTAAAGCGCATGTGAACTCGTATGCCCACGACCCCCGCTCTACGGTCCGTTTATATCGGACTTTAACACATACATTTTGTTAAATAATGTGAACGTGAACAACTCAACTCGTTTTGATCTAATAACAACCCTAACAAGCCGGTATGCCATTTTAAGTTCGAATGAACATAAACTGTTCTTTGTACTAGAAGGTAGATCCTGGACGTATGATACTAATCCCATTTAATGTCGGTTTGTAGTGTGAGAGTATCAAACGAACTAGGAGCCGGCAACTTCAGACAAGCAAAGATAGCTGTGTTTGTTGTCGCAGGAACTTCAATCGCTATAGGTGTAGTTTGCTTTGTTTTGGTACTCGCAACCAAAGACTGGTTCCCCTACCTCTTCACAACTAGCGAAGCTGTGGCCGAGCTAACTACAAAACTCGCAATCTTGCTCGCATTCACAGTCCTTCTCAACAGCCTCCAACCAGTCCTATCTGGTACATCTTTATAAACAAGTATTATATTGATGTCAATGAGAATTCTTCTTTTCATATTTATTTTTGATTTAGGTGTCGCAATTGGAGCTGGATGGCAAGCTACAATCGCGTACATAAACATTGGTTGCTACTACATTGTCGGACTGCCGGTTGGCATCCTCCTCGGATTCAAGTTCGATTTCGGTGTTGAGGTAATATAAGTTACTGACTAACTACCAATTTGTTAATTTATATTTTATATCCGGATGGTCTAATACGTGGAGGGTTGCATGTTAGGGTGAACCTACACACAAGCCTTTTGAGTTTCATCCTAAAACCAATTGACAATAAAAGGAGTAGCCCTAAGACTATATATTAAGTTCACGTAGATACAGATGGTTGACGATATTTCCTTACATCAACACAATTCAAGATTATTTTTAGCATACGAAACCTCAACTGATTTCTTTGGCGTTGATTTACTTGAATAGGGTATCTGGGGTGGAATGATAGGAGGAGTATGCATGCAAACTATCATTCTGGTTGTGATTGTTTCACTCACAAACTGGCGTACAGAAGTAAGTTTTTTTTTATTCGAGTTTTTTAAGGTTGACACGTTCAAATCTTAACAAATGCTAATCATTCTGCAAATTATCGATAATTACGCAGGTATCTGTAGCAGAGAGTCGGATTCGTAAATGGGGAGGATCCATACATAATAAATTATATGGTCAATATTTGGAGTAGGGTCAAGATTAAGAATTTGACCTTAGGTTGTGGTTTGAATGTTCGATTTAAAAAATTTTGATAAATTTGAAGCAATGATTAATTTTGTAGTGATATCAAATCAGTAGTTTAAGTTGTAGTGATCAATTTTGTAGTGACTAGAGGCGCCGCGCGTGCTACGCACGCGCGTCGGGTCCTTTATTTCGTTGTTTTTAGTCAATTAAAAGTAGGTTGTAAGTATATTTGCCGATGCAATGAACCACTATACTTTGAGGGGTTATCTCAATAAGAAGCAAGACATCTAACATGTAGCAAGCTGTAAGAATAGCAGTACAAGGGTATTGTTTGACCACTAATCCAACTGTACCATGAGACCAACGGGTGAAATTAGATTTGTGAATGCAGATAGGATGAGAACAAAAAAGAAGAAGAACATGAAACAAAACCATGAAAGTTTGCCTTAGTGGGTGAATTTTCCAAAGGGAAATGGAAAATTTGATAAAACTAACAAAGCAGATATACTTGATTCTAAATAGAGAAAAGGCTCTTAGACGCATCAGGCTTTTCCTAACAGCGAGAACTATAAGGGCTCGTCACTGCGGGGGGAAATGAGAATGGAGGCCTGCCATGACTCCAGTTGCTGCACTGACTCCAGCTTCACCAAAAAATGTTGTTGCAGCCTCCGTAACTAATGCAGTTGCCCCAATGTTAGCCGCACTGTTTAAACGTAAAGTCTTCTTAAAAAGAGTTCACAGGGCTAAGCAAAGCAATATAGACAATATTTGTTGAATTTCTGTTGACTACAAGCGCACATTTCAGCCTTTAAAATTCATTTTAACAGGGCGCACCTAGTTACTCAGGTAGTGGCCAACATCAAATAAATTAACTTCACACATAATGAACAATTAATACAAAATCAGCAAATATATATGAACTAATAAATTCAAACAGAAGAAAAATGTAGTAGGAAGAATCACAAAGTTCTTAAGCTAACCAATAAACGAAATGAAACAATATGAAACAAAATGAACTACATAATAAAACTATTAGACGTATATAAATCCAGCAAACAATCTGAAAAATATGAGAATACGGGTAAACAAAACTGAACTACTCTCATATAAGAATACAAGTACAACAGATTATAATCTAGAGTTGCAAATGAAAAGGCAACTAAACAGGTTACAAACAAAAAGCAAGAGCAAAAGGATGATCGTGAAATTGGAATATGAGTACCTACAAAAGCGAATGGAGAAAGAAGGGGATAGGTTGCTCTCTTAGGAGGAGTCAGTTCATGATTGTGACTGGTTTTCACTTCCTACACTTCATCGTTAGCCGGGACCAAATCGAGAAGCTGATTGCACTTGTTGTCAAAATCAAACTCACAACCGCCTCTGACCCTCTGCAAAAACAAACACAAGAGTTTACCTCTCCAAAGTGCAAATTGGCAAAAATAAACCTTTTTAATGCAAACTGTAGTAGAGTAAACAATCAAAGTATCTTCACTGAAAACTAAAGGTTTTGTATTAATATTTTGTACCTTGGGCTTCAAGAGCGTAGGCAAATGGTTGGGCTTCTCATTTTCTCCAACTATAAATCTACATGAGTATATAACCACAACATACCTTTGCTGTTATAAAGTTAATAAGAAGAAAGATAATCAATAATGAATTGTTTCATGCTTCTTGCACATTTACCATTTGAGAATTCAACATCATAAACAGAATAACCTTATTAATGAATTTATCAAGCTCTTCTAAAACCCGGCATGTTGGGAGGAGATGAAAAATAGACCTTAGTAACTGCAAGCGCAACTGCAACACAACCATATAGCCCGTGTGTGATACCGAGGATAAATAAGATCAGACGGAGCTGCTCAAGACTATTAGAAACAAGTGCTCGTTACTACACACAAAAAAGGAATGGAACGGATCACAAACTTAGATTCAAATTCGAAGAGAAAATAAATTGATGAATCACAAGAAATGAAACCTAGAATGAACACATGAGGATTCAGCGATGCAAAAGGCGGTCAAGCAATCGCACGGTAGTGGACCTCCTCATCTGCTTGACTGCGATGAGCCACAACGCATATAGAGCGTAGATTATACCAGGAATGTAACCGAAGATTGTCAACCACACACACAACCAAAACTCACACTGCGAAGAGATAACATTGAAGTCAGATTAAGTGGACTCATAAGCATATATATATTAGAAATGAAATAAAGAGATCGTACACCGTAGCAACCATGACAGGCAACAACATTGGTGCTACATAATTCAATTCTTGTAGTTCAAGGTGTGATGATTATAAGATTTTTCTCATAACAATTGTCATTTATATATTTTAATTTAAATACACTTAAACCCACAATGAAATGAGTTACCTGATGGTTTGAAATCTTATTAAACATACAGCTATTATTAAGAGTAAGTTCAACTTGTGAATCTATTAAGACTTTAACTTAAAACAAATGGAGAATGTGCCCTTATAAACAAATTGTAGTCTGACAATGAATGAATATGGAACGTACCTTGTGCTAACGCTGAAGTTTTCTACATCAGGAAAACATGGAGGCAATGGTCAAAAGAGACATCCAGAAACATACATATGCAATCAACCTATAATATGAATTAGAAATCATGGTTTAAGAAGCAAGCTGTCAACTATAGTTAACAATGGTGATCGAGTTGCTGAGAACACATAGTACTGGTGTTTTGAAAAGCTTACCCCAAAGGCCTGATTCGGTGCAGACGGACTCGATCCAAGCTGAGGAAGGACGCAAGGGCTTGACAAAGGCGGAATCCAAAAGAGAAGCGCAAGGCAGGGGACCTGGAGAATACGGACCATGGCAGAGGAAGAAGACAGAATCCGGTGCCACGAGAAGGAAAAACCGACAGCGAACGGGTTGATGATGGAAGAGTCTGTGGTGGCGATTTGAAGGGCGCCGAAAGAGACCGACTGACTCTTCTTCCTCAGTTCCTCTACATTCGGTGGCTGAGGCTAGGGTACGGTTTGATATGGAGAGAAGAGAGACTATGGAGACGAGTATCAACTATCATCTAGCAGTGGTGGAAGGGCAATGATTCACAGGCCATTAAGGGTAGTTCGGTCTATACGTTATTCCAGTTTGGGGGCAAAAATGGAAATTGACTGTTCCAGGAAAAACTCTCACATTTATAAGAAGTTTAGAAGCTCTTCATCCAAGAATTTTGTATGGTCAATTTTGATGTCTTTAAATTCAATAAAGATATTCCGTTGAATAGTATTTTTTGTTTCACATATATTAAAGAAATGTTCAAAAAAAATGATAAATTTTAAAATATGAAGGAAAAGTTCTAAATACGTAAAAATGTATGAATATGACCCTTAAATTTTATATTAGTCATTTAGAATTTTATTTATTTTATGACAGGACTTAATGTAAATTTTATGCAAGTTGAATCCAATTATTCCTTACAATAATTTGAACCTCACACTTGACGATAAAAATATCAAAGATGTGAGATTACACTATGATGAAAAACGTTCTTGTCTTTTTCTGAAGTGAGAAAGGGTTTAATATTGGGCTTAATGGGCCTTAAGGGTTTTCTAGATAGAAGAGGGAAAAGCGGTTATAAAATAAAAAAACGAGGTCTAAATTTTACATGGAGTTTGGTGAGATGTTCCAACATATATGTGAGTTGGTTCAAAATGAAAGAATTACCTTAATTGTGATATTCAGGCTATCGAAATGAACTCATTAATGGATAATTTGATTTGTCGGACGATCATAACGACCTTTCTTCTTTCTTTCTTTTTTAACAGAGGGTGGTTAACAATGGGGTGGTTAGTGGTTACAATGAATGTTCCTATAATTAAATTAAAGTGCAAGTTCTTCTCAGCGGCGATTTTGGCTATCCCTAGGGCGATTTGAGTTCCGCGCCCGGCGGCCGATAGTTCCCCTGGCTTTCTCTTTGGCGTGATGGTCCGTTGGCTGGCGTGACGTTGTCCGGCTCTCCTTGTCGGCCGGTGGTCTTCCTCCTAAGGTTAGTGCCTTCGCTTCTTCTGTCTTTATCCCTGGCGGTCGGTGTTGCGTCTGGCTTTCCATAGTGTTGCATATGGCGCTGCCTAGTGTTGCGTCTGGCTTCTTCACTCCTTCTCCCTGGCATCCGGTTTTGGATCTCCCTGGTAGCCGGTTTTGGATCTCTTTGGCGTCGAGTACCCATTCCTTCGGTTTCTTGGTTTCTGATGCGCCTATGATGTTTGGCTTCAGCTCTCCCTAGCGTCTGGCGTTGCTTTGGTTTGTTTCAAGGTGGTTTGGAGATGCTTGGTTTCTGTTGTGCTTGATATCTGCTGATGCGCCTGCTGTACTTGATTCGTTTCAAGACCTTGGTTTTCCCATCTTCCAGATTTTGGAGACGTTTGGCCTGCCTTTCAAGTCAGTTCCCTTCCCCCTTCTTCTTCTTCTTCAACTGTGAGGTTGTGCTTGGTTGTTGGGTGTTGCCTCTGGTTGTTGGTTGTGCTTGGCCGGTGTTTGTTTCTTGTGCGAGTTGTTGGGTTTGCTGCATGAGGAGCGCGGGTATTGTGCCAACCGTGCAGGTGCATTGCCTCTTCGTTGGGCAGAATGGATGTCATGATGACGGGGTAAGTGTATTACCTCGGCTTACTTCATTAGGCACTTGCGGGATATCCATTTATGTGTTGACTCTTTACCCGAGTTTAAGTCTTTATTTGGTTCAATGGGGAATGTTGCGTCACTCACATAGTGACTAAGAACTGTTTTCATACAAGTGGTGTGGTCGAAGCTCCTTTGTCTAATGATGGGTCTGTTGCATTGTTCATTCATGGTTTTCTACGGCCTTCCCCTAAGCCAGTTGCTTCTCACGATAATATTGGTGTTGTGTTGTATCAGGGTGTTCTAGATCCTGATGGTGGGTTTGATGCTTCTATGGTTGAGAAGATTTTTTAAGGCTAATATTTATATTGTGAAGAGTGTCCCGTGGAAATGCAGATTGGTTTTTGCTAAGGTTCTTGAAAGCGCCCTTGATCGAGTTATATCTGATCCCTCTTGCTTGTCTGTGTGGGTCTGCCTCCTTATTTTACCTCGTTGTATCCTTCATCGGTATAAGCCCAAATCTTGTTCCGAAAATCCGTCGGGTTTGAAACGGAGTTTGCAAGCTAAATGTATTATAAGGGCTAATCTGTTGTGGAAGGAGCCGAGCGGTATGAGGTGTCTTGTTAATGATCTTTTGATTCCCACCCTAAGGATGCTGACGTAAGTCAAGAAGAGGTCAATATGAGGCAGCGTAAAAGAAAAGTTAATGACGAACATTTTGCGGCTGCTATTCGTATTCTCACGTCCTCGGGTATTGCCCCCATCCGAGGACACTCTTCTTCAGCTTCAAGATAGCACCCGGATTTCCCACCGCCTTCCTTACCTTCGCCGGTCAGTTCTGGAGTTGCTTTGTAGGTTAACAAGAGTTTGGTTCTGGATAGGCTTGGGAGTTTTCCTAAGGGTACCTCCTGTGATAGGGACGATTTGCGTGCCCAACACTTGTTGGACGCCCTTGGTGGTGTTGTTGTTATTGCTGACGAGTTGATTTAGTCGGTTTCTGGTGTTGTCAACCTATTCCATAGTGGACGTTGCACTGCCTGCCTTAGTGAATTCTTTGCGAGTGCTCCTCTCACGCCTCTCCTTAAACCGGGAGGTGGTATCCGCCCCATAGTTGTTGGCTCTATCTGGAGGCGTTTGGTTTCTAAAGTTGATGCATTTGCTATCGGTAAGTCGCTTTAACCTTAATTGAGGATGCTCAATTTGGTGTTGGTGTTTCCGGTGGTAGAGAAGTGGTTTTACATGCGATCAACCGATTAGTGGAATCTCAAGGAGAGGTGATAGTCTTGGATTGAGTTTTGTTATACCCGTCCGGCCCGCCTCTATTATGGGGAGCATGTCCTCTATTCTTGTCAAGGGGTTCAGCAGGGGGATCCTCTCAACCCGTTGTTTTTCTCTCTTGTTCTCCACCTTCTTATCCGGAAAATTTCATACGCCCAGCCCCACATTTAATGAAGAAAATGGTTGGAAGTTATTACAAAATCATGGATAAGTGTCTTTTTGGGGAGTTTAACCTTTCGCTAAGGTAGAAGGCCTTAATTGGAAACCTGAAATTACTCCTGGCTCAGCATTGTTAAAAGCCATCCCAGCCACTGGTCTTGGCCAAGTTATGAACCCGGATACCTTTTGGACTGTCGCTAAATATCGCCTTTGGTAATGAGATGTTTGTAGAGGGTTCCAAATGCCCTGCATGTGAGAAAGACATTTTGGACGCTTGGGGTAACCATGCTTTGGCTTGTGCTGCGCATATTGGTATTAAGCACCGGCATAACATGGTTCGTGAAGCCATTTTTTTATGAGTGCTTTAAGATAGGGGCTTCTATTCGGAAGAGGCTTCCTACTGGCATGGTTGACGGTGATGGTGAGGAGTTCCACCCTGCTGACATCCTTTTCTATAATTGGTTTCAAGGTGTTTGAGGGAAAAATGTCATAAATTTTAAAATAATTTATGAAATTATATAAAATATAAGTGAAAATTATGGAAACAAAAAAAAAACAAGTTATTAATATTTTATAATAATTTGTTTGTTCCATAGGCTAAGTTTCTAAAATTAAGAAAATGTGGTTTGGAGGAAAGTCTAAAGTTTTGCTTATTTGTTAATAAGCTTGATTAATTAATTAAGTTTAAAAATCTAATATTAACTTAATTAATAAAAAAATGTTGAGTTGATGGTTATGGGAACCATCCGTTCTTTTAAAACAAATAAAAAAAAGATTAAAAATTAAAGAAGGTGGGGTAAGTGGGTTAGTGGAGTTAACAAAATAACTTCTTTAAACAGTAGAAGCCAAAAGAAAGAGGTCTGAAATTTTCAGAAAGGTTGGAAACAAAACAGTAGAAGCCAAAAGAAACAAAATAGTAGAAGCCAAAGAGAATTCTCAATTTTACTCGTAAATGATCGTGTATAAAGTGAAAGGGTGAGTAGTTTATGCTTACAAAAGCACATCTAGCAAAGCATTTGTACTCTACTCTCTGCTTTCAAACCATGATACATTTTTATGAGTTCTTTTCTTCGTATCAATTGCCAAGTCATTTGTTGGACTAAGCATTTGATTTACCTATATATAAATTTTGATTTCATTACCACTCAACTATCAAACATCTTTGATTTTGGATGGGTTTCAGTAAATCAAATCTAGTGATTGAGTTTTGTTTTTAAAACTAAACAAGAAGCAATTCACTCTGATTTTTGATTTCTATTTTGTCAACAATGAGAAACGAGAAGGATGCCCTTGTGGTTGAGCCGAAAGTACATACTTCCATCGCTACACAAAACTCGCGGCTGATAGGAATCGATTGATTCCTCCACCGCAAAACCCGTAATTGGTCGGATTTGATGGGTAAGGGAGTATGCACAGAAAGGGAAAACAAAGAAAATAAGGTTCTATCAAATTAATCATATTTTTCTTCCTTACTTGATTTGTTTAAACTCTCTTTCAAAAGAGTCCAAGAATTCATAACTTGCTACTTTCTTCTTCACCAATCTCTGTTGGCTATCTTTGAGGCCTTACCTGGATGAATGTGTACACAAATTCACATTTGTAGACCCAAAATTCTTCATCACTTTGTCTGATATGAATCTCCCAAAATCCTTCGTTGATTTTGTACTCGATCTCCTACTCCTCTTTAATTTAGAACTTTTTCAGACCTTTCACATTTCAAATTAGCCGATGCCGAGAGCTAGCCCTCCCCATCTCCACCATTGCAGTTTCGTAATTTCCTTCTAAAAATAGATGGAATATAAACTTACAGGAAGAAAGAAGATATTGAGGAAAAGAAAGTAAAACAAAAAAGGAAATAAAAGTAAAGAAAAGTAATTTATATATATGTATGGGAAATGTGGAAAGTTCACATGAACTTTTTAAAATTAAAAATTAAATCAATGAAAAAAGTGAAATGTGTAGTTTGCATTTGCAGTACTTTCCGACTTTTCAAATCAAGTTATGATTTATTTATAAAATATACCCACAAAAAACAAGCTTTTGTAAATGATAACCCATAAAATAGGTTATTTGCAAAATTGATCTTATTAAGACAAATTCTTAATAAATAGGATCATAAATTTATGATTATGTATCGTAATTAAATATTTATATATAAAACTAAACAAAATCAAAATATAAATTTTGTTTATGTAGAACTATGTTATGACTTGATACTCGTTTTGAGTTACGTAGGAAATCCAATCTCAAATTAAGAATTTGTCTTATATAAATATTTAAATTTTGATTTTGTAAATTTGTTTACATTTTACAAAAATCATAAATTTATGATCCTAATTTAAAAACGAGTATCAAGTCATAACATAGTTCTACATAAACAAGGCAAAGAAATATGATGACATTTGTAGTTCCAAGGGATGTCGACACATGTGTTTTGTAAATCTGTATTCGAATAAAACATAAAATGTGTTTTGTAAATTTGTTTACATTTTTACTCAACACAAGGCAAAGACACATGTGTCGACATCTCTGGTTAGTCTCCTTTCTCTTCATCTGACCTTACTAGTTTCATCCTAGGTAAAGTTGTGAGGGTTGTTGAAAACAAAAGAAAGAAATATGATGACATTTGTAGTTCCAAGGGATATCATTTTCTTCCTTTTTCCAATGACAACCCGAAAACCCTAGCCTCCATCCGAAGAACGCGCTTCCCACGCACTCAAAAAAAAACTTCTGGTGCTGCCGCCGCCATAAAAAAAAACCCTAAAAACCACTCACCAACTCTTCTCTTCCGATCTGAGACTACTTCAGAGCTTCAATCCGCTCTCAGTCTCGTAGACGATCTCTTGCGTCTTTCAATCCCTAACCTTCAAAATCCCTTTAATGGCAAAAAAAAACCCCGTCAAACCCTGCTGGTGTCGGGTTTACGGTTGTGACTGGCGGTGGCGCTTTTCAGGGAAGTTGCGCAAGAAGCCTCCGTGGAGATCGGCGCTCTGGTTTCTGGCCGTTTCTGGGTGTTCTCGCATTTTCAATGTCCCTGATCCTTCAAGCTTGATTCACTGCCTATGTCGGAATCAACTCTGTGGCCGAATCGTTGACGTGATTTTGCTTAATGTTTCTTCAGATATGACTAAATCGAACCTACGTTTCATGACTAATATTCAAACTTTGATCTTGTTTCTGCGAGACCAACAAAGAAAAGCTCTCTGGAAAGCTAGAAGATATCATGTTACCAGATTACTGAAGCTCAAGTATGTGTTGCAACGCCTTCCTTTCGTTTACGGTGGAAGACGGATGTTAACATTTTTTCCAGAACACAATGCTAGAATCCCCAAAACAATAAGAATTGGGTGGTTTGAAACAAAAATCAGGTGTTTCCTAACCCTTTTTCATCTCTTTGATGATTATGAATAATCTCTCTCTATGCTTTGAGCTTCTGTTTCAATCTCTGACGTACTGTTTTTGCCTCCTGTAGTTCTGATTTTTATAGAAGAACTCTCTCTAGTTACTGTCTCCTAATCTATCTTCATATTAAAATAAATCAAATTCCTCAGCTCTCTTTCCTGGTGACCACTCAGTTTATTACCAGGCAAATATCTCCCCATTTTTATTCTTCAACAATTTTAGTGAATCGTGTTTCTACAAGATTAAGTTTAAATGAATCTCCTTTGCATATGATACATGTGATGCTTTTAGAACCTGGGTGTGATGTGGTTTATTTGGTTCTTGCCTGCAACTCAACAACAACTCCAAATTTATACAAAATTGATCAATATTTCGGGGATTCTTCTTATTTGACTCCCTTAGCTAAGTATATCTGGCATATTTCCTTCCTTGGTCTTTTGCTGGCTATTTTTTAACCTAAGAATTTCGACAATCTCTATCAACTATGGCTTAGGTTGTCATGTAGACTAAGCATTTCTGTTAAACTTTCTGAATCCCTTCAGCTGATGGAAGCTTTATTTGTGTTCAAATTGAACCTTGAAATGTATAACAGGAAGGGACACTTTGAAGCAGGCACGCTGGTGATGAATGTCCATAACAACAACTTGAATCATATAGCCATAGAACAACAACTGTCCAACAAGTTGGGCTCTCACTCGAGATCACTCCATGCTCTTGAATCGATATGCATAGTGCAGGAAAAACAAACAAACTGGATGAACTAAGAACAAATGAAATATGTCCAATCATGGGGGTACTTTTGTATGTTGGTTATCTGTAACAAGTACCTATTTTTACTATCTAATGAGGAAAATGAAACAATTATAAATGACAAGGTCATATAAGGAAATATGGAAAACCAATCTGACTACATGTTGATACATGAAGTGTTTATTGTACTACCAAGAACAAAAGTACGATGGTTTGATTTGAATGCGAAATCCGATTTTCACAATTACCCTCGAATAAGTAAGAGACCAAATTGTTTTGCTATGATTTGTAGAGGAGTTGATTGAAGTGCAGGTATTAGGAAGATCGAAGAGTTAGTGAGTACGGAACAAATGAACACAAAGCATAAGAACAAAAATTGATGGTACTAATATGGATGCGAAATCCGATGTTTTTAGGTTCTTTTTTTGCAATGTAGTGTACAAATGCTACATAACTCATGGAAACAAGATGTTTGTCATATTTTGGATGTAGTATGATCAAATGTGAATCCAAGAACAAAGTCTTTCAAAGAAGATATGAACAACTGTTTTAATTAAGGAGTATGATCCATCTACTAAGAATAACCACAAAATTACTCAACATTAATGTTATGAATAAGTAAGAAAAAGTTAGCTTTTAAAAATAAATAAATAAATTATTCCAAGCTTTTGGAATCCCGATTTCTTTCATTCCAAAAATTCTGGGATGACTTTCCTTTTTGAAGATGTTTCTCGAGGGTGACCTAAACGATTGTCTTGGAAGATGTCGTAGTCACATGCCCCTGTTGATCGTTGATTGTGATCGTGGTTGTGTTCGAGGTCTCCGAAGATCCTTCATCTAGGTGGGGGCAACGTCGTGGGATCCACATTTCCGCAGGAGGTATGACATCCCCTAAAAAAGGTTTCTACCATCCTGCTTCCCGGCGGCGAGACACCGCGCCAGTTCATCTAGCCCGTGCCCTCTCCATGTTTTGCCAGCCTCGAGTGTTCCGCGTCTTCTCCAAGGGTGTAGTTGTTCCGATCTTTGGACTTTTCTCCTTTTTTCGGTTTTTGCTTGTGGTGATTGTTTTGTTTCCTTTTTTGACTTTCTTTTTGCATGACGGTTTGCCCGTTTGCCGGTTGTCGGCCTCTCGATACACCAATTATCTTTGGTGTAATCGAGCCTCTTACCTTTGTGATCAAAAAAAAAAAAAATTTTCTTCCTTTTTCCTTTTCCACGTTTGGTAACTTAGGAGATGATGCGGTGAAACTCCTTAAAAGATTGGGCACGTATGCTAAAGGGCTTCTCGGGTATAATAAGAGTACTTGTTTTATTTTGACTAGAATTGCTTTCACCATTCAAAAAGGATGTGGAGCTTAACTTGTTAGCCGGCTCCCATCCAACTTCGTGTAATTTGTTTTTCCTACGATATAATAATAATATTAATAATAATAATAGTACTAATAATAATAATAATAATAACAGTAATAATAATAATATTTATCTAAATGTCTTTTGAGGGAGGAGGCGATCCCTACAGCAATCCTCCTGGCGGCCCTGCAGCGTTCCCGACGGCCGGCGTGAGCGGTCCTTGGCGTTCCCAAATGGTCGGTGGCCTCTCCTCCCCCTGCCTACTCGTGCGCTAGACCTTGCCTATGGGTCCGTTGGTTTCTTCGGCGTGATTTGCAGGCGGCGCCGGTTCTTCTTCCTACTATTGGCACAATTTTGTCTTCTGAACAAGGGGTCGATTGTCGATGAAGTTGAACAACAACTTGCGCTACTTGAATCCACTTTTCTACTCCTGATTCTTCTCTCAACATTGAAGGGTTCCAGTTTTACATCAGTCACGCGTGTTTGGTGGCACCGGTTCTTCTTCCTACTGTTGGGTTCGTCTTCTGCTGGTCCGGCGCCCTATTGCCTCCCTAGTCTGTCCACCTTCTCCCTTCCCAGGTTTGTCCATTCGTCCTTTTCTCCTTTGACGTGGAGCCTCGGTTTGGTCCGCACTTTCGTCAGGTTCTGCTTGGTGTTCTCCACCCTCGTTGCTTTAATGGTTGTTGTACATTGTGTTCCCGTGCTTTGGTTCGTTTTGTGGTGTTAGATTGTTTTGTTGGTTATTGCGCCTTGTTGCTTTTTACCGTTGCTTCCAGCCTTTCAAGTTTGGGGACATGTTGTTGTTGTTTTTGGTATTTTTGTGTAATATGTACTGTTGGTCTGCTGTATGAGAGGTGAGGGTATTGTGTCACTCGTGCCCCTTTGTTGGGTGTGACAGTTGTCGTGATAGTGGGGGGTAAAGGCCTTACCACGACTTACTTCATTAGGCACTTGCGAGATATCCATTTTTGTGTTGATGCGCTACCCGGGTTTAAGTCTCTTATGGGCTCTGATCAGAGTGCATATTGTAACACCCCGAATTCTCAAAACTCGGGACATTACTAGTTAGGACCTCACAATGGGTCCCGACCTCAGCTTGACAACAATATTACTAGGATCTTGCAACAAGACACAAATAAGAAAAACCGAAATTTATAAAATAGTATTTTAAAGAGATGAATGCAACAACGTTTAACAGCCTATAGTACTTAAACCACAAAAAGACTAATTGTCTTTAACACGAAGAAAGAACCACAAGGTAAACACCCAATCCCACTCTAAGAAGTACGGAGACCCGGCTGACCACTACTTCCGGATCACTCAGCTGCTGTTCTAACCTGCGGTAAAACTAAAAACACAACAAAACAACCATTAGCTAGTTATCTAAACATTAGGAGAATAATAATGGCACACACACACATAAAATAATAAACACCCATCATGCTTACAACCAAGTCCATTTATTATCTTCATTTAAGTCATTCACTCTAATGATACTTATTTTGTGACACGAGGAATTCACAAACCTCGCCTCCGCCCCCGTGTACCCATCAGGAGTGGATCCGATGCATCTCACCGTGTACCTGTATGGTCTGGGTATAGAGAACCTCCCAGTCTCCTGGCAGAGCTGGGCAGTGATGTCACGTCCCGTTATACATACACTTGGGCTTTAAAACATAATAACCACGGTCGTCCTAACAAGTTGTTATTTATTATAACACATTGTACACACACAACCATCATCACCCAACTAATATCCAGAAACCAGTTAAGTAAGTGGCAAGGACTTACCTTGATCACAAATCGTTTTCTCAAATCTCAACTCGGTCCGAACCCATGGTAACTCAAACGCCTGTCAAATAAGGCATGTCGATCAAAATCACATCCAGATGTCCAACCTCATGCGAAGGAATTACAGAAAAAGCTCTCTTACGGCAAAAGACCATTTTACCCTTAGTGCCGAAAATTCTCAAAGTCTATCATTAAGATATAACATTCATATTTAAAACTTGTTTCCAAAATTTGGTTCTCACGGATAGCTTACTTAGAGGTTATAAGATCAATTTCAAACACTCGTCAAAGAGAACTACATTATCCTTTCTCCGGTTATTCCACTTTAATACTTATGTGTGTATACGTATATTATACGTTACTCTTATTCATCTATGTATATATATACTTATGTATATATACACTCTACCTATTCACACATAAACACTTATGTTTCCCATCTTATACCTATCTATACGTACCTATGTACCCGACACCGATACATGTATCTTTATTTCCATATTTATGTACATACTTATATATATATACCTCATCCTTATACATGCATAAATACTTATATATATTCCACTATTTTACATTTATATATATATATACTTATATATATATAATCCACTGTTATACATTCATATATACTTATATACATATAATCCACTGTTATACATTCATATATACTTATATACATATAATCCACTGTTATACATTCATATATACTTATATACATATTCGTCTCTTCCAGCCCTTCATCTATCTATATACCAGTTTAAATACACTGCACTAAACTTATACATAAACACCCACACATTTCCTACCTCTCTATACCCATATACGTATATAACAACCCTTCTTCTATGAACCGCGGCTCAGTACGGTCCTACAAAGTGGCTGTCGCAGAGGGTCTAAGTTGGCTTGATGCTTGCCCTTCCCCACAGTGCACCACTCCTCCTGGCTAGTGACTGCAGGACCGAAAAGCGGCTCGAAAGGCCTTCTGCACTTCTCGGCGAGTCACTGTGATCGAAGACGGTGGTTGCTGGCCGGTTCGACGCTGCAGGGATCGACAGAGAAATAGGCTGGATTCGGTGTGGCTCCGGGCTACTGCAGGGCCGAAGGGAGGCGGCGCGACGCTGGTCATTGCTGGCTGAAGGGAGGCGGCGCGACGCTGGTCACTGCTGGCCGGAGAGAGGCGGCGCGGTTCGAGAATTAGATCGGAAGGAGAAGCGATAGACGGAGGGGAAGTCTCACCTGGCGTTTGTTGTCGCCGGCGAACGAGGGAGGCGGGGCACCACGCGTGGCGGCGGCGTCTATCGGGGAAGGCCGAAAAGCTTGGTGGCGGCTCCGGTGCGGGGCGAGAAGACGGTGACGACTCTTCCTTTTGGTGTGAGAAGCGTACGGTAGGGAGGAAGATTCGATGATAAGCAGTAGCGGTTTTGAGGGAAGCGTTAGATTGGATTTAGGATTAGGGTTAAATTTAGGATTAGGGTTAAGAGGTGGGCCGGTGGGTCATTGGGCCTGGTAGTGGGCCAGAACCGGTCTGCTCTCCTGTTAAAACAAGGCCAAAGGAACTACTCGTTAACCGCCCCGGACTGAAAGAAATTTACGGGAATAAATACGGAATAATTAACTGTCTTATATAAGTTATCATTTTATTTTAAAGGTACGGAATTATTTCCGGTTACAAATTTATCATTTTATGTGAATTACAGTCACATAGCATGATAGAGATTAGATTTACGGAAATATCTTTATTTAAAGGATAAAGGTTGGCGGATCGGAATCCAGTTAATTTCGGTATTAAACAGTGTTTAAATTTTTTCGGGTATTACCTCAGTGCCCTCTTAAAAGAAGTTTCATCCCGAAACTTAGAATTATACTTTTAATCACACATTTCCTTTAGTATATTTAGTTTTTTCAACATTTTCATTTTCTACCATGCAACTACTCAATCATCATAAACAGACAAGTATCTCATAAAACAGAATCACCCAATCCAATATAAAAACATGAAAGGTCAAACAACACAACATCCGATTACTAACTCGTCGGTACAGGAGTAACCTCTAACCCCGCAAAGAACTCGGAATAGTTACGTCTAATATTCTCCTCAGTCTCCCAAGTGGCCTCATCAGCTCCTCTCCTAGACCACTAGATCTGCAACATAGGTATCTCCTTGGACCGCAAACGTCTAGTACTGCGCTCCAAGACAGCTACTGGGTACTCTACAAAAGTGTGATCGGCTCAACTGTCAGATCCTCATGGCTGATGACGTGTCTCGGATACGGGATGCACTCTCTCAACTGAGATACATGAAAGACCGGATGGACACCCTCTAGTCTCGGTGGCAAGGCTAGTCTGTAGGCCACCTCTCCAACTCTCTCCAAGATCTCAAAAGGTCCGACATATCGGGGACTCAGCTTCCCCTTAATGCCGAAACGCCTGACTCCTCTCGTAGGTGACACTCTCAACCACACCTGAGCACCCATTCTAAACTCCAAAGGTCGACGCTTTTTTTTCGGCGTAGGACTTCTGACGACTCTGAGCTGCTAACATCCGCTTTCGGACTAGGGCAATCCGAGCGATGTCATCCTGTATCTGATCCGGAGCTACTCCATCAACTCTGCTGGGCTCATCCCAACATAATGGTGTACAACATCTCCGCCCGTACAAAGCCTCATAAGGAGCCATCCCAATAGACGCGTGCCAACTGTTATTATATGAAAACTCTACCAGTGGAAGATGATCTGGCCATACCTGTCCCCAATCTAGTACACACGCCCGAAGCATGTCCTCTAAGATCTGAATGGTCCTCTCAGACTGTCCGTCTGTCTGTGGGTGATAGGCAGTGGTGGTAAAGTGGAGACTCGTCCCCAAAGCAGTATGTACCTACTGCCAAAATCTCGAGGTAAAACGTTCATCTCTGTCAGAGACGATAGTCCTCGGTACTCCATGGAGTCTCACAATGTGTCTGGTGAACTCCTCAGCTAGACGACTCACCGGCCACGTTTCCTTAATCGGAATGAAACGTGCGATCTTCGTCAGGCGGTCTACCACTACCCAAATAGCATCAAATCCTCTACTGAGTCTCAACCCTGTGACAAAATCCATGGATATATCCTCCCGCTTCCACTGTGGTACTGGAAGTGGGTGGAGCTCTCCTCCAGACCTACGATGCTCAATCTTGACCTGCTGGCAGGTCGCACAATGAGATACATACCAAGTCACATCGGGCTTCAAACCACCCCACTAGAAGGACCGTCTCACATCCTTGTACATCTTACTCACTCCAGGATGTACTGAGTATGGGGTAGCATGAGCCTCACCTAGTATCCTCTGTCTCAACTCACTGTCTGACGGCACACAAACACGATCCTGACGTCTCATCAATCCATCAGCACCAATAGTGAACTGTGGGGCCTCATCTCGAGACATCCTGTCTCGGATCCTGGTCAAAGTCAGGCAAGTCTCCTGCTTCTGTAGGATCCCATCCAACAGATCAGGAAGTAACTCCAAGGTAGCCAACTGACTGTCAGTATCGGGAAACTGAATCTCTATCTCTAACCAAGCCAAGTCTCTCTACAACTGTGGCTATACTGTCAACCGGGCTATTGTCCTCTCCCTAGGCGTCTTCCGGCTCAAAGCATCAGCTACCACATTCGCCTTCCTGGGGTGGTAAAGAATCTCAAGGTCGAAGTCCTTGATCAACTCTAACCACCGCCTCTGGCGGTTATTCAACTCTCTCTGAGTGAATATATACTTCAGACTCTTATGGTCTGTGAAGATCTGACATGTCGCCCCATAGAGATAGTGACGCCAAATCTTAAGAGCATGAACTACCGCAGCCAACTCTAGATCATGTGTGGGGTAGTTCTCCTCATACGTCTTCAACTGCCGAGATGCATAGGCTATGACCTTACCCCTCTGCATCAAAATACACCCCAAGCGTAACTTGGATGCGTTATTGTATACCACAAAGTCATCTGTACCCTCAGGCTGTACTAAAATTAGAGCAGACGTCAATCTCCTCTTTAGTTCTTCAAAGCTCCGCTATTTTATTCCTCAGTCATGTCTACCAGGTTGCCAGTATACTCTTGTCGATCTACTATTTTCTTCAACTCCCTACACCAGTTATAATGGTCAAAACCTTTTTGGTTTTCTCGTACAATCCACGTTGATTAAATTTAATACTTTCGTAAATTCTTCTCCCATCAGTCGAGAAAAGACTCTAGGGTACACCATTCGTACGCGGATCTATAACTACCCATCCATCTACATATTACAAGGTTATCTAGATTAGTTTGAATTCCCTTGGAGTACCACCATTTATCATTAAACTCTTATATAAACACTTTTCGGTAGTTATCTTATAGGCGTGATATCGGATTTGTATAATACCTTCAGTTATTCCTCATTATTCTTTCTCATGTCCTGTTCCAACGAGATGTAGATTCCATCTAGAATCACTTCAAAACTCGATGAGACATATTATCAAGACTCTAAGGTCATAATCTCTATGTTTGCTCCGTCTCTATAACTGTAGTTATTCTGTGTGACATATTTAGTAAAAAAGGCTTCCTCTGTAAACCTCGGGAGAGCACCATCAGTCTCAATTGTATGGCATGTTAAGCACCTTCTGTCTTGATTGACGTAGGACATGATTAAAATCATCTGCTTCTTCTTACTCCTCTAGTTCTCCTTATGCAATCCATTAGTACTACTGTGATCTGTACCTTTTTCTTAGCCAGGATGTAAGAAACTGCTCACAACCATTTCCTTAATCTCTTTAAAGACCTACGGGGTCATTCCCGGCCGTCAAAATCTTCTCCTTAAATTCTTAATTAGAGATATTGGCTTGAACTCATTCCATGTTACTATTAAGGGTACTGGTACTTGTATCGGTTTAACTTTACAATTGTCGTCGTTGATCTTTTGTAGAGATTCCCCATATGTCGGTAACATTCTTTAGTAAATCTGATGTTATTCTTCTTATCTACCAACCGGTCATCCCTGGTCAACTCAGACGTGTGAATTTTCCGTTATTACTAGTTAGTCTGTTGTTGGTCTTCTACCAGATCGTAGACTTACTTTTCTTCTATCTCTTTCGATGCCGATAAACAAGGTGAACACTTATCCCTTATAGGTTATCCATTTATACACATTTAGTTCCTTCCACAATTTACACTTTTCTTTTTTTCTTCCTAAGTTATCGTCTACCTGCAGCTCTTTGTAGTGAACCACTAGTATGGTTAACTTAAGTCTCTTGGTGATTGAGTAGCTATTATGATCCCTCAAGTCCATCATGATCATTCCCGCACATGCTTCTTCCTCGGTGGATGTTGTTTTGTAGCATTACCTTCATGGAAATCCATTGTCTTAATTTCAGACTTCTACTATCTTCGATACTTGTGTCGTGCTTTCCTTCAACATTCTCGTGTCTCTAAAGGAGTCAACCCATCTCCATGGTTATGAATTTTTTTTTTTTGTCTTTTAAATTCGATCGTAAATCTCTGTCTTGGTACTCCTTTAATCTTTTTCATCTGAGTCAACACTCTATTTTCTACTCTCATGCTCAAACTTGTCTATGGTGGCATCCACCTTGGTGGTAGTGTCCTTTAACCCGTTAAGTGTAGTTGTACTATACTTCGTTTGAATGGTGTTTTGATGTTGTCCTCTTCAATCCGCACTCTTATTAATCCTTACATGCATCTTGAGTTTCACCTCTCGTCGTCATACCGCTAAAATCCTTGTACGGTTTCCTATTATTTCTATTTGAATTGCTTGATATTCTTTTCTCGCCCGATTGTTCTTGTTGTTAACATCCTCTAGTAATCTTCAACTCCTTAACCACTCGTTCTTCGGACAATCGTAGAAACCACCAGGGCGTCCGCCATAATGTATTGTTCCAATCAGGGGTATGAGTCCACTATCTTCTTACTGATACCCTTTAAGATCTCCAAACATTTTATCATGAGGCGATGATCGCATCAGGATAACTCAACTAAAGGATATTTCATATCCTCTAGGGTAACAACGTGCTACATATATATAGATATTTATATCACATACATAATTGTACAATACTATAAGTCTAAACTAAGCATACTGAGATCCGCGGTAGTAGTGGTGGTCAACCGTACTTTTCTATCACAAACCAGACTATGCATGCATTTGAAAACCAAAAGTCCTTTTTAAAACTCAGATCCCTTTTTGGGTTCTGCTCAAGTACTTATTCGGTCTTTCAGAAGATTTCAAGTGCCATTGTTGCCAACCTAGAGCTCTGATACCATGTTGTAACACCCCTAATTCTCAGAACTCGGGACATTACTAGTTAGGACCTCACAATGGGTCCCGACCTCAGCTTGACAACAATATTACTAGGATCTTGCAACAAGACACAAATAAAAAAAACTGAAATTTATAAAATAGTATTTTAAAGAGATGAATGCAACAACGTTTAACAACCTATAGTACTTAAACCACAAAAAGACTAATTGTCTTTAACACGAAGAAAGAACCACAAGGTAAACATCCAACCCCACTCTAAGAAGTACGGAGACCCTCCCAGTCTCCTGGCAGAGGTGGGCAGTGATGTCACGGCCCGTTATACATACACTTGGGCCTTAAAACATAATAACCACGATCGTCCTAACAAGTTGTTATTTATTATAACACACATTGTACACACACAACCATCATCACCCAACTAATATCTAGAAACTAGCTAAGTAAGTCGCAAGGACTTACCTTGATCACAAATCGTTTTCTCAAATCTCAACTCGATCTGAACCCGTGGTAACTCAAACGCCTGTCAAATAAGGTATGTCGATCAAAATCACATCCAGATGTCCAACCTCATGCGAAGGAATTACGGAAAAAGCTCTCTTACGGCAAAAGACCATTTTACCCTTAGTGCCGAAAATTCTCAAAGTCTATCATTAAAATATAACATTCATATTTAGAACTTGTTTCCAAAATTTGGTTCTCACGGATAGCTTACTTAGAGGTTATAAGATCAATTTCAAACACTCGTCAAAGAGAACTACATTATCCTTTCTCCGGTTATTCCACTTTAATACTTATGTGTGTATACGTATATTATACGCTACTCTTATTCATCTATGTATATATATACTTATGTATATATACACTCTACCTATTCACACATAAACACTTATGTTTCCCATCCCATACCTATCTATACGTACCTATGTACCCGACACCTATACATGTATCTTTATTTCCATATTTATGTACATACTTATATATATATACCTCATCCTCATACATGTATAAATACTTATATATATTCCACTATTTTACATTTATATATATATACTTATACATATAATCCACTGTTATAGATTCATATATACTTATATACATATAATCCATTGTTATACATTCATATATACTTATATACATATTCGTCTCTTCCAGCCCTTCATCTATCTATATACCAGTTTAAATATACTGCACTAAACTTATACATAAACACTCACACATTTCCTACCTCTCTATACCCATATACGTATATAACCACAAGCTGAAGAGGCTTACTTACCCATCTCGACTACTCGTCACGCACTCGAAGATGAATCGCGGCTCAGTACGGTCCTACAAAGTGGTTGTCGTAGAGGGTCTAAGCTGGCTCGATGCTTGCCCTTCCCCACAGTGCACCACTCCTCCTGGCTAGTGACCGCAGGACCGAAAAGCGGCTCGAAAGGCCTTCTGCACTTCTCGGCGAGTCACTGTGATCGAAGACGGTGGTTGCTGGCTGGTTCGACGTTGCAGGGATCGACAGATAAATAGGCTGGATTCGGTGTGGCTCCGGGCTACTGCAGGGCCGAAGGGAGGCGGCGCGACGCTGGTCACTGCTGGCCGAAGGGAGGCGGCGTGGCGCTGGTCACTACTGGCCGGAGAGAGGCGGCGCGGTTCGAGAATTAGATCGGAAGAAGAAGCGATAGACGGAGGGGAAGTCTCACCTGGCGTTTGCTGTCGCCGGCGAACGAGGGAGGCGGGGCACCACGCGGGGCGGCGGCGTCTGTCGGGGAAGGCCGAAAAGCTTGGTGGCGGCTCCGGTGCGGGGCGAGAAGACGGTGACGACTCTTCCTTCTGGTGTGAGAAGCGTACGGTAGGGAGGAAGATTCGATGATGAGCATTAGCGGTTTTGAGGGAAGCGTTAGATTGGATTTAGGATTAGGGTTAAATTTAGGATTAGGGTTAAGAGGTGGGCCGGTGGGTCATTGGGCCTGGTAGTGGCCAGAACCGGTCTGCTCTCCTGTTAAAACAAGGCCAAAGGAACTACTCGTTAACCGCCCCGGACCGAAAGAAATTTACGGGAATAAATACGGAATAATTAACTGTCTTATATAAGTTATCATTTTATTTTAAAGGTACGGAATTATTTCCGGTTACAAATTTATCATTTTATGTGAATTATAGTCACATAGCATGATAGAGATTAGATTTACGGGAATATCTTTATTTAAAGGATAAAGGTTGGCGGATCGGAATTCGGTTAATTTCGGTATTAAACAGAGTTTAAATTTTTCGGGTATTACACATATGATGATTTTGTGGCGATTCTTAGGCAAGTTGGTCTTTTGTTTTGTGGAGAATGTTACGTCACTCACACGGTGTTTAAGAACTGTTTTCATACGGATGGTGTGGTCGAAACTCCTTTGTCTAATGATTGGTCTATTGCTTTCTTTATTCATGATTTTCCGCGAGCTTTTCTTGTGGCCGCTGCTTCTCTGGATATTATGGATGTGGTGATGGTTCAAGGTGCTTCTAATATTGACGGTGGATTTGATGTTTCTTTGGCGGAGAAGGTTTTTAAGGCCAATGTTCTTACTGTGAAGAACGTCCCATGGAAGTGGAGGTTGGGTTTTGCTAGGATTCTCAAAGACACCTTTGATCGGGTTCTTTCTGATCCCTCTTGCGTATCCGCATGGGTTTGTTTCCTATTTTACCCCGCTGCATCCTCCATCGGTATAAGCCCAAGTCTTGTTTTGAAAACCGGTTAGGTTTGAAGTGGAGTTTGCAGACTGAAAGTATTGCTAGAGCTACTCGGTGCTGGATGGAGCCTAGAGGTATTAGTAGTCTTGTTGATGACCTTCCATCTTCTGTGTTTGATTCCCGTCCTAGGGATGTTGATGGTAATCAAGAAGAGATTAATATAAAGTAGTGTAAAAGAAAGGTTAGTGATGGACATTTTGCGGCGGTCATCCGTATCCTCACCTCCTTGGGTCTTGCCCCCACGTCCGAGGACACTCTTCTTGGTCTTCTGCGTATGCACCCGACTCCCCCCCTCCTTCCCTAGCTTCACCGGTAAGTTTCGGAGCTTCTTTACAGGTTAACAGAAGTTTGATCCTTGATAGGATTAGGAGTTTCCCTAAGGGCACTTCTTGTGGTAGGGACGGTTTGCGGGTTCAACACTTGTTGGATGCCCTTAGTGGTGGCGTTGTTGCTATTGCTGACGAGCTAATTGAGTCGGTTTCTGGGATTGTCAAACTTTTCCTTAGGGGACGTTGCCCGACCACCCTTAGTGAGTACATTGTGAGTGCTCCGCTTATGCCTCTCCTTAAACCGGGTGGTGGTATTCGCCCTATCGTTGTTGGCTCTATCTAGAGGCGTCTTATTTCTAAGCTTGTTGCCTCTACTATCGGTAAGTCCCTTGGACCTTATTTTGAGGATGCTCCATTCGGGGTTGGTGTTTCCAGTGGTGGGGAAGCGGTTTTGCATGCGGTCAATCAGTTAGTGAAAACTCAGGGAGAGGATGATAGTCTCTCCATGCTTCTAGTCGATTTTAGGAATGCTTTCAACCTTGTTGATCGAAGTGCTATATTTTCTCAAGTCTGATAGGTATGCCCTGCTATTTCCTCTTGGGCTGAGTTCTGTTATGCCCATCCTTCCCGTCTTTATTATGGGAGCACGTCCTTTATTCTTGTCAAGGGGTTCAGTAGGGAGAACCCCCTCGGCCCGCTACTTGTTCTTCATCTCGTTATTCGGAAAATTTCGAATTGTTGCCGGTTGAAGCTTAATGCTGGTGATGCCCTGATGGTTAGTAAATCGCTTGACATCATCATGGCAGATGGCCCTGCTTTAGGCCTTCACTTGAACATTGGTAAAACGGAGATCTTTTGGCCGAAGGTTGAGCCGCGTTGTTGTGAGATTGGTGTTTTCCCTGAGATTATCTCTAGGCCGCTTGATGGTGTCAAACTTCTAGGTGGTGTTGTTAGTCTTGACCCGGCCTTTTGTTCGCAGGTGGCTATGGAGAGGGTTGTGAAAACCAACTCCTTGATGAAGGCCATTATGAGATTGGAGGACTTCCAATGCGAGTTATTTCTCCTTCGTGCCTCTTCTGGGGTGTCCCGTCTATACTTTGCGATGCTGACTACTCCCCCTCTCTTTGAGGCTATGAGTGTCTTTGATCACTCTTTGTGTTGTGCGGCTGAGCAGATTGTTACCGCCGGAGGGGCTGGATTTGACCCTCTTTAGTGGTGTCTTTCCACTTTTCCAATTAGCGATGGAGGGTTTGACCTTCTCTCTTGTGTTGATACCTTGCATTTTTCCTTCTTGGCTTCGAGATCCCAGACCCGTGGCTTACAGGATTAGATCTTGAGACTTTCTGGTGTCTCAGGTGATTGTGTTGCTTTTGAGTTGGTTGCGGCTAGTTGGGTCAACTTATGCGAAGACTACGACTTAGACATGCATGTGATACGTCCAACCCCCCATTTAATAAAAAAATTGGTTGGATGCTATTACCATATCGTGAATAATTGTTTTATGAGGGACTCTGACCTTTCAACTAGGCATAAGGCCTTAGTTGAAAACCTGAGATTACCCTTGGCTCGGCAGTTGCTTAAAATTGTCCCGGTCGCTGGTCTTGGTCAGTTTATGAACCCAGCCACATTTCAGACTCTCCTTAAGTATTGCCTTGGTATTGGAATGTTTAGAGAAGGTTCCAAATGTCCTGCATGTGAGAAAGGCATTTTGGACGCTTGTGGTGGTCATGCTCTTGCTCGTGTTGGACATGTTGACATTAAGCACCTGTATAACATGGTTCATGATGTTATTTTTTATGAGTGTTATAAGATTGGAGTTTTTGTTCGGAAAGAGGTTCCTACTGGGATGAATGATGGTGATGGTGGGGAGCTCCGCCCCACCGACATCCTTTTCTACATTTGGTTTCAAGGTAAAGACACATGTGTTGACATCACTGATTTATCTCCTTTCTCTTCATCCAGCGTTTCTAGTTTCATCCCAGGTACAGTTGTGTGGGTTTTTGTTAAAACAAGAGAAAAAAGTATGTTGACGCTTGCCGCTCCAAGGGGTGTCACTTTCTCCCCTCTTCCTTTTCCACGTTTGGTGACTTGGGAGATGACGCGATGAAGCTCCTTAAAAGTTTGGGCACGGTTGCTAAAGGAATACCCGGGTGTAGTAGGAGTACTTGTTTTATTTTGACTAGGATTGCTTTTACTATTCAAAAAGGGTGTGAAGCCCAACTTGTTAGTCGGCTCCCACCCAACGTCTTGTAATGTGTTTTCTCTTCGATATAATAAAAAATATATTATAATAACTACAATAAAAAATAAATAATAATAATAATAATAGTAATAATACTAATAATAATAATAAAAATAAAAAAAATAAAAAATTAATAATAGTAGTAATTGTAAATAGCAAAACTAGTAGTTTTATCATAGCTATAAATTTATAAAATCGACCTAATAAATTAACTAACTTCTCTTAAGTACTTTGATTCAAGTATGTAAAATGAAACTAACTATAAATGACGATTTATATCAATGAGGATAACGATAAACTTAAGGGTATGTTTGGTATTCATATCTAGATAATAATGTATCAATATCGGTATCGATACTAAGAAATGAGTATGTGATTGATATTCACTAGAGAAAGAGTTTTAGAGTGAAAAAATAGAAGAGAGAGGTAAAATATAAGATATGCGATACCATTCCTTTTTAAAGTATGTCAAAAAGGGAGAAAAGGTGTAATGTGATTATATGAAATTGATATTCATATACTTAGGGCTTGTTCATTTTCCATATCTAGATATGAGTATATCAGATATCGGTATCGGTATAGATATCATAGATATGGATATGAGATTGAAATTTTCATATCTGATACTTGTGTTTGGCAAGATGGTGAGATATATCAAAAGAGGAAGACTGGGGAGGGAGAGGTTTGAGGAAAACGTGAGAGAAAATGAATATGATATCTCTCAATTTTTTAAGATATTAAAAACGATACAAAAGTAAAGTATTGATATATAGAATATCACTTTGATACCCATATACTCAATTACGAAACATGAATATCGGATATGTGACATCCATACCTATATCTCATATCAGGATATGGGAAATGAACGGGCCCTTATGTACCAAACAGTGGGTATGAATTTTTTATGTTGATATCCATATCAAATATTTAAATATGAATACCAACCACACTCTAATATACTATAATAGCATATATGCACATTGATTTTTAGTAACTCATAATTTATATATTATATATAATAGCATATATGCGTATTGTATTTTTATCAAATGTTAATATTTTTTTCAACGTGATTAATCAAACTATTTTTGTTTTGGAACTAACTAGCTAGTCCAACATAATTAAATAAATTAAAGCTTTTTCATTTACAATTGGAATCAAAGTACCTATAAAAAAAATTATTCCCCTCTCACCCATAGTTGTACTCCCACATATCGACCGATTTTTCTACTATGATCGGCCGACTTGCACTTGTTGGTCAATCGCTCTTATGTGTTTTGTTTTGTCACATTCTCCCGTATGTTATTTTGTTCTATTTGGCTTTGTAATTAATAATCCAAATATTACATTAACCTCTCTAAGTTCGTGTAACGGCTAGTTTTTGGCTGTCACCGCCCCGCGGTGATAGTGACCGTCCCTAGGGCAAGCCGCGGTCGCGGCAGGGTCTGCAGCCCTTGCGACTGACTCCAGATCGCACCCGATCTGTTTTTATTCCATTTTTATTTATTTCCTTTGACAGAAGATTCGATCTTCCATCTTTTGGGTCGACTTTCCTTTGATCTTAAAACCCTAAAAACGACCTTCCTTTATCTTTTCCAACCTTTTCTATATATTCCAGCTTTCTCTTCCTTTTCTCATTTCTTGCTTACGTTTCTTCAACCTCGAGCAAAGCTGCAGCTTTTCCCTTTTGATCTTCTGCAGTACGTGTAAGTCTTCTTCCTCTTTGATCTCTCACGTTTATGAGCTTGATGCATGCTTCTTTCTTCTATTCTCTTTCTCTTTCTCGCCCTTCTTCTTCTTCTTCTTCTTCACAAGAAGCAACATCGAGTCTTGACTCTTGTTGGTCTTCCGTTGTTGATTCGTATGTATTCTCAGGCTCCCTTAGTTGAGTGTTGTTCGCTCCAAACGGTGTGTGCAAGCTTTAAATTTATAATCTAGGAAATAAGCTTAAACAAGGATGCGAACCCGTAGTGTACGTAATCTATGTAACTACTAACCACAAAGGAGATTAAAGCAATCAAAGATGATAAAAAGTCAATTAAGGAAAATATGTAATTCTAGGGATTAAAACATCTAGTTTTGGTTCCAACTCAAGATCTAAAGATAAGTGGACAAAGCTGAGATTTTGCAAAGGAAAGGTGTTTCTAAAGTGGAATAGATCACTGGGTAAGTCTCACTACTCACAATCCTAAACCAAAACTCCTATTACCGGGTAGGTCTCAAGGAATTAAGGTAAAGAACTATAACATCAAACCAACACACCATCTAAGGGAATATAATCAACCTTTACCGGGTAAGTCTCACGCTAACTCACAAAGATGGGATGAAGGCACACTCAAACCCCAATAAAGGATAAACCTTTATTACCTATCACTTATGATCTTTGGTAAACAAACAAAGGAATCACCGGGTAAGTCTCATCCTAGGCTTGCATTGAACCAGGAAAGGTGTAATAAGAATAGGGTTTGGCAAACTCTAACACTTAACTCTCAGTTTCGGATCAGAAAATGTCACCTCGGTCAGACGAATTCCACCCCGGACAAGATGTTCATCGACTGAACGAGATGTTCTAGGGTTAAGGTTAAAGACTCGAGCTTTCAGGGTCCTGCTGGGATTAAGATCATTCTATCATCGTCTTTCCCACAACTTTCAGCCAATCACCCTAGAATCGCATAAGAAGATTAGCCACTCATCATCATCAAAGCAATAGTCAAATATATGAGAAGAGAATGAATATTTGAACACAAAAACCTTAAAAACAAGGTTTCAATAAGTGAATCAAATATCAAACAAAACAGTGTTCCTTGGATCACAAATCCAACAAGACAATAAAAAAAAAGGGAATCTAATAAAATCTTACAAATCCCCTCAAAAGCTATAATTGAACTATCAATCCTTCCTTGATTGATCTTCAATCTTTCTAACTGCAGCTTCTTCAATCTCCAAACCAGCGATGATCCGAAGAATTCAGGATCGTTTTCTGGATGGTTGAATTGTGGAAAATCCAACCCTTTTATATAGGAAAATTGCCTCCCAAACATAAGAGATCTTCGAAAGATATTTTTCCATAAAATATATCTAATTAAATCAGCTGAATATATCTTCTTCTTTCTAGAAATCTAGCCCAAAAATATAAAATATTCTTTCCATAATTAAAAGATCTCAGCCATAAAATATATATCTCGCCGCGTTAGGATATTCGCCTCGGTCGCGATGCTCCTCAAAATCACCTCGGTCAAGGTGACACTGTGGCTGACCGAGGTGAATCTCAACTGAATGTGAAATCTCTCAAATCTGGTCCAAAGTAAATCTTTAATCTAATTCAATGTCTCCTGAGTTCTCCTTTAAGCTCCTAAATGTAGCTCCAATGATACCTTAACTCCTTAAGCTCCATTTTATTCCAAAATGTGCCGTTTTACCTACGATTACAATGAAACTAGGTGTAGACCTCGATTCTCGCAAAGGTAGACGAAATAGCAATATAATCACATAATATACATCCAAACATGCAGATTATTGAAGATAAAACGTCTAAACAAGTCCCAAAATATAGACTATAATACATGCTATCAAAATACCCCATACTTAGCCCTTGCTTGTCCCCAAGCAAGTTCCATATCTAAATACAAGATAGAATGGATTATAGGTCATAAAGATCAATGAAAAAGTCTTTTCAAAACATTTTTGGGGGTGTGCTCCACTCATAGATCACTCTAAGAGAATGCTTCATGGCAAATAAAATCAAGATATGATCAAAACATTTTATAAATATAAGAAAGTTGTTCATCTTTGCATAGAATCATAGAATGCATAATAAATCATAATTATCGAAATCATGTATAATCCAGTTTAAACCACCAAGTCAATCAACAAGCTCGAGGTCTCAAGGGCTTTCCAAATGAAAAGGTCAAGAAACGTGTGAGGGTTGGATGCATATAGGAATGTGGTGCTAGAATCCGGGAAAAGGACCTTCACTTCACTTTGCTTTGAACTTCAACATCTTCCACCAATAAGTTTTGCTTATTTTCACTTTTTTACTTTTTGGGATGCATGGACAGAGGTGCAGAATAACCGAAGCCTAGGAGATCAGCAATCATCAATTTCTCGAGATGCCTCAAACCCTTGATGCACATACCATGACCCGTTAGGAATATCGCTCAATCCGACTTTGGCAAGACACAAACAACCGGCTATGTGAATGGTGCCGAGTTACTCATCATCATGATTGACTTCCCCAAGCCTATTTGTTTCTTTCTAAACTTTCAGCCCACATCTCAACTTTTCTTTCACTTGCTTTTCACTTGCTTGCTTCCAAAAACCCGGATAGGTAAAGGGAGGCAAATATATATGAGGGGCTAAGCATGATCAAGAAGAAGAAGAGGAGAGAATGAATTGCCTTGGTCTTTCCAGGAAGAGAGTGATAGAACTCATCATGTGGTGTCAACCTTCAAATTCAACATAATTTTGATAAAAACAAAGTATTAAACATGCCAAATTTTCAAACAAAGCATTTTGCAACTTAAACATATCATAAAACCTTTCAAACATATAAAGATTTCAAACCAATTTGCAGACAAAATCTTCACTGAGGTCATATCCAGAGAAGAAGCACAAAAATAGTTTCGAAATTCTTTTCAGTTAAACCACCTCAGTCGAGATGTTCTTAGTCAACCGAGGTGAAGTACCTCGTTTGGTCAGAATCACTTCGGTCGAGGTCAAAAACTTTTTTTTCTTTAACCTGTTTTTCGATGTTTTTCTCAATCAAATAACCTGTATGCATGCATGTAGTCTCAGATAAGCACGTAGAGCATAATAAAATAATATCCAAAAGAGTCATACAAATCATCCACATACCCCATACTTGGGACACATTGTCCAAATGGGTCAAAATAAGTCTAGAAAACAGGATACTCACCGGACATAAGCTGAACTGCATAAAGAAATAAGAAACAGCTCCCAAATAAGACTATCTCGGTTGGCGAAGAACATCTCGGTTGAGGTCCTGTGACTGCACCCGAGATATGTCTCATTCAAGCTCCGTCCTCTCAATTTCTCGAACTTCTGTCCTTCCAGTGTAGCTCCTGATCTGTAATCCTTCCTTAGAGAGTACCTGGTTTCTGTCTAGGACGCCAAAAACAAAACAAAGCAAAGCAAACTATCTAAAACTAAGCTAGAAAAGGGAAAAGAAAGCAATACCTTGGGTTGCCTCCCAAGAAGCGCTTGATTTAAGGTCGCTAGCTAGACCGTACGTCATCCTTAAACAAGGTATAGTGGTACAATCTCTTCAACTTGGACTCTCGGTTGGTATTGTTTGAGTTTGTGGCCATTGACCTTGAAGCTTCCACTTGTTTCTCCCCAAATCTCAACTGCACCATAAGGGAAAACATGTTTCACAACGTAAGGTCCTTTCCATCTAGATTTCAACTTACCTGGAAAGAGGCGAAGGCGAGAGTTGAAGAGTAGGACTAAATCTCCTTCTTTGAACTCCTTAGGAATGATACGCTTGTCATGCCATTTCTTTGTCCTTTCTTTGTAGATCTTGACATTCTCATAAGCGTTCAAACGCAGCTCCTCCAGCTCGTTGATGTCCAATAGCTGCTTCTCACCGGCTTCTTTGATGTCGAAATTCAGCCATTTGATTGCCCAATATGCCTTGTGCTCTAGCTCAACGGGCAAATGACAAGATTTCCCATATACCAAATTATAAGGGGTGGTACCAATGGGGGTCTTGAATGCGGTCCTGTAAGCCCAAAGAGCGTCGTCCAACTTCATGGACCAATCCTTCCTTGTCCTAGAGACGGTCTTTTCCAAGATTGCCTTAATTTCTCTATTTGAGATCTCGACCTGTCCACTAGTTTGAGGGTGATAAGGGGTTGCTACCTTGTGGGTTACCCCATACTTCGATAGAAGTGCCTTAAACTTTTGGTTGATGAAATGTGTCCCTCCATCGCTGATGATGATGTGTGGAGTCCCAAAACGTGGAAAGATAGTTCGATTGAAGAACTTCACAACCACCTTGGCGTCATTAGTGGGGGAGGCGATGGCTTCTACCCATCTTGAGACGTAATCGACGGCTAGGAGGATGTAAATGTTCCCTCCTGATGACGGGAAAGGTCCTATGAAATCAACCCCCCATACATAAAAAATTTCCACTTCGCGGATGTTGTTGAGTGGCATTTCGCTCCTTCTCGATAAGTTCCCTGTTCTTTGGCATGCATCACAAGAAACAACAAACTTTTACACATCCTTAAATAGTGTAGGCCAAAAGAAACCGGAACGTAATACCTTAGCGCATGTTTTGTGGGCGCTAGCATGTCCTCCACAAGGAAGTGAGTGGCAATGCTGTATTACACTAGTAACTTCGTCTTCCGGGATGCACCTTCGAAGCATCCCATCCGGACCTCGCTTAAATAGTAAAGGTTCATCCCAGTAGTAGTGGCGTACTTCTTTAAAGAACCTCTTCCTTTGAGCGTATGTTAATCCGGGCGGTGTTTTCTGGCAAACAAGATAATTAACTATATCAGCATACCAAGGTTCTTTAATATCTGAAGTTTGGTGGAGAAAGTGTTCCACCAACTGTGAAAGAGTATCAGAAAAGGGAGTAGGAAGTTTGTTATTCTCAGCTGACGTCCTCTCGCTTTCGGCCTCGGTCGAGGTCAAGAGTGGGTGACCGAGATGTTCTTCAGCTAAGAACACCTCGCTTGGTCCAGGAAGTGCCTCGGTCGAGGTATTGCATCTGGGACCGAAACTGGAGATTTTCTTCTCCTGGATTAGTCTTTTAGTTTTAGCTCGTGGATCTTCTTCCCAATGCCCTTAGGATCCGTATATCTGCATCACAAGAAGCATCTATACCTTCCTCCATTAAGCTAAAACTAATAACTTTTTCAAGTGGGTCTTTAATAAGGATAGAGCTCACCAATTCTCTCGATTCTTCTTCATTGTAGATGTTGAAGATATCATGTTCCAGTGGCTCCCCTTTCATTGCGGTAAGCAATGCAAACTCTACTTGATCACCGCCAATGTTGAACTTCAACTTGGCGTTCTTACAATCCACGTTGCAACCCGAAGTTGCTAGGAATGGTCTCCCGAGAATGATTGGAACGGGATAATCTGCGGGAATATCAAGCACAACGAAGTCTATAGGTAAATAGAAGTTACCTAACTTAGCCGGAACGTCTTCCAAAATGCCTACGGGATGGGTAATGGAGCGGTCCGCCATGTCCAGCCTTATCTTGACCGGCTTGGGCTCTCCAAGACCGATCTTCACACATAGCTCCAGCGGGATGATGCTCACGCTGGCTCCTAGATCACACAAGGCTTCACAAGTTACACCCCCAACTTGGATGGGAATGCAAAATGAGCCGGGATCTCTCAATTTGGGTGGCATCTTTTTCTTCATGATTTGAATGAGCTCCGAGGATTTAGATGTCATCCTTACTTCACCATAGTCTTCCAGCTTCCTTTTCCTTGATAGAATCTCCTTTAAGAATTTCCCATATGCGGGCATCCCTAGAATAGCATCAAGGAAAGGAATGTTAATTTGTAGTTTATTCATCAAGTCAAGGAACTTACCAAAGTGTTTGTCTAGATGTGCTCTAGCCCTTGACTGGGGCAATGGAAGTGGTGGTTTATAAGCAGAGGTGGAACATAAACTTCAGATTTCTCCTCCGCTTTCTGAGGCTCCACCTCGGTTGGTACCTCGGCCGAAGTGTTCTTCGACTGTACCTGGACCGAGGTGTTCTTCATCTGTACTGGCATCGACTGAGACACTGGATCTGCAGTTTTCAGTCCACTTCTCGTCGTTATTGCCATTAGCTGTCCCTTGGGGTTGCTCTCTGTCTTTGCTGGGAGCTTCCCTGGATCTCTTGGCGCCTCATTCGCCTTGTTGAAAAGTTATTGCTCTAAGGCTTTTTGTGCCTTCGAAAATGAAGTCATGGATGTCTCCAAGCGTTGAGCTTGATCAAGATGGCCTCTAGCACTACGTCTTTTTTCTGTGGCTGGGACGAGCTTGGTCCAGGCTCTTGACTCTTCAATGTAGTAGAGGAAGAGAGGAAAGGGTTAGAAGAATTATTCGAATTTGAGTTAGAGTAAGGATTACCCGAATTTTGATTGTTGGATCTCCAGTTGTTGCTGTTGGAGCCTCCATTGTTGTTGTAGTTGTTGTTCCTTGATCCTTGATATCCTCCTTCTTCCTTTTTGGTGTGAGCAACCAAAAGGTCCTTCAATTGCTTCACATCATTCTGGAGGGAGGTGAGTTGATTATTGTTTGATGGAGCTTCTTGGAAGTTAACTTTCTTAACTCCACCTTCAGCTCCTTGGTGAGAGTATTTCTCCATGTGCAAAGCTTGTTTTTCAATGAACTCCCAAGCTTCATCAATTGACATGTCCATGAACGTGCCGGCGGATAGTAGTTGAAGGTTGAATTGGGTAGCTCCGTCCAATCCGTTGAAGTATATTTCCAACAACTCTATCTTTGGAATCCCATGATGTGGGCAATCCAAAACAATGTCTTTAAACCTTTCCCATGACTTGGACAAACTTTCCTTTTCCTTCATGGTGATTGCATTGATCTTCCCTCTCATTTCAGCGGTTTTAGAGGGGGGGTAAGAATTTTGTTAAGAACTCCGTCGTCATCTCCTCTCATGTGTTGATCTTTCCGGGAGGGAGAGATTGATACCAAGTAAGCGCCCTATCCTTCAAGGAAAAGTAAAAGGGCCTTAGCTTGTGGTTATTGTTTTCCACCCTTGAAGGTCTCAAGATCTCCATCAAGATCTCATAGTTTTGTAGATGTTGGTGCGAAGACTCTCTCTCTAAACCTCCAAACTGGCATTGGCGGATCATGGAAAGAACTTGCGGTCGAAATTCATAGTCATGCTCCGTTGGATCACCTAGGTTGACTCTTGGACGCCTCATTTGCTGGTTTGGGTCCATCCTTTTCCCTAGGGTTTGTGGAACACCTGCAGGAAGAGCACCTCGGACAGGCAACTGAATTGAAGCACCTCGGCCGGGGCATTTGGAACTGGATCCTACCTCGGTCAAGGTTCTGGATTCGGTCGAAGTAGATACAGTTCTCGTAAGGCTGTCATATCTGCTTCGATCGCATCCGTCTTTGTGTGGGTCTCTTCCTTTTCCTACCGCAATTCTTCTTTATTGAGGCGCAATTGTTCCAATGCCTCCTTTATAATGGCCTCAAGATCGCGATCGTCTTGGTTGGCCATCTTAGCTTCTTTCAAGCGTCTTTTGTATGTCTTTTCTGGTTCGGGATCGTAAAGAACGATTTCTTTCCCAGCGCGGGTACTTCGCATAAACCTAAGAGAAAGAACCTGCGAAAGTCACTCAAGTAGAGTGGTTAGTAGCAACGGGGGCAATCGCCATGAAAGCGTACCGCAACCGGCTCGGTCTAGACCAAGTCCCCAGCAAAGGCGCCAAAAACTTGTTCGCTCCAAACGGTGTGTGCAAGCTTTAAATTTATAACCTAGGAAATAAGCTTAAACAAGGATGCGAACCCGCAGTGTACGGGTCAATTGCAGTAAAAGCAAGAATTCCAAGGTGTCGATCTCAGGGACTTACTGAAACAAAGCAGGTATAGGTAAGCTATGTAACTACTAACCACAAAGGAGATTAAAGCAATCAAAGATGATAAAAAGTCAATTAAGGAAAATATACAATTCTAGGGATTAAAGCATCTAGTTGTGGTTCCAACTCAAGATCTAAAGATAAGCTGACAAAGTTGAGATTTTGCAAAGGGAAGGTGTTTCTAAAGTGGAATAGATCACCGGGTAAGTCTCACTACTCACAATCCTAAATCAAAACTCCTATTACCGGGTAAGTCTCAAGGAATCAAGGTAAAGAACTATAACCTCAAACCAACACACCACCTAAGGGAATAGAATCAACCTTTACCGGGTAAGTCTCATGCTAACTCACAAAGATGGGATGAAGAAACACTCAAACCCCAATAAAGGTTAAACCTTTATTACCTATCGCTTATGATCTTTGGTAAACAAACAAAGGAATCACCGGGTAAGTCTCATCCTAGGCTTGCATTGAACCAGGAAAGGTGTAATAAGAATAGGGTTTGGCAAACTCTAACACTTAACTCTCAGTTTCGGATCAGAAAAGGTCACCTCGATGAGACGAATTCCACCCCGGCCGAGATGTTCATCGACTGAACGAGATGTTCTAGGGTTAAGGTTAAAGACTCGAGCTTTCAGGGTTCTGCTGGGATTAAGATCATTCTATCATCGTCTTTCCCACAACTTTCAGCCAATCACCCTAGAATCGCACAAGAAAATTAGTCACTCATCATCATGAAAGTAATAATCAAATATATGAGAAGAGAATGAATATTTGAACACAAAAACCTTAAAAACAAGGTTTCAATAACTTAATCAAATATCAAACAAAACAGCGTTCCTTGGATCACAAATCCAACAAGACAATAAAATAAAGGGAATCTAAGAAAATCTTACAAATCCCCTCAAAAGCTATAATTGAACTATCAATCCTTCCTTGATTGATCTTCAATCTTTCTAATTGTAGCTTCTTCAATCTCCAAACCAGCGATGATCCGAAGAATTTTGGATCGTTTTCTGGATGGTTGAATTGTGGAAAATCCAACCCTTTATATAGGAAAATTGCCTCCCAAAGATAAGAGATCTTCGAAAGATATTTTCCCATAAAATATATCTAATTAAATCAGCTGAATATATCTTCTTCCTTCCAGAAATCCAGCCCAAAAATATAAAATCTTCTTTCCATAATTAAAAGATCTCAGCCATAAAATATATATCTCGTCGCGTCAGGACATTCGCCTCGGTCGCGATGCTCCTCAAAATCACCTCGGTCGAGGTGACACTGTGGCTGACCGAGGTGAATCTCAACTGAATGTGAAATCTCTCAAATCTAGTCCAAAGTAAATCTTTAATCCAATTCCATGTCTCCTGAGTTCTCCTTTAAGCTCCTGAATGTAGCTCCAATGATTCCTTAGCTCCTTTAGCTCCATTTTAGTCCAAAATGTGCCGTTTTACCTATGATTACAATGAAACTAGGTGTAGACCTCGATTCTCGCAAAGGTAGATGAAATAGCAATATAATCACATAATATACATCCAAACATGCAGATTATTGAAGATAAAACGTCTAAACAAGACCCAAAATATAGACTATAATACATGCTATCAAGTGTGGACAAGTGTGAATCAAAAGGATCAAGCTTTGATCTCTTTGTTGGATAGTTGTTGTCAAAAGGAAGCCCGATGACCTTTCTGTCACATCGCCGCCCCCACAGCTGCAACCTAGTGCTGCCCCCCCGCGGTTTATCTACAGTAGCTCCCATCTTTGGTGAGATGCTTCCTTTCTTGGTTTTCTCATTCCTTTCCTTGAGTTATGCTGATGTTGGTACCCCTTGAGAGTTTCTAAGACTAGGGATCGTGTCCCTAGCTTCTGGATATCTCTTAGAGATCATGGAGACTAGAAGTTATAGACTTCTAGCATTCGTTCGTTCCTGATTCGTTATCTGTTATTTGAGCAGGCATTCCTTCTTTCCTTTGGGAAGCTGAGTTGTAGCTAACTCTTGTGTTACCTTCGAGTGAGGTAAGCCCCTTGGACTTACTTAGCTGCGTTCCATATATTGGTTTGACCGTATTGGTTGTGTTTGTGTTTTTATCGTTATAACGATTACCGGAATAGGACTGACCTTTTATACCTTTATTGGCCCAAGTGTATAATAATCGGGCGGTGATCGCTTGCCTAGTTCAAGATGGGGAAACTAGGAGGTGCTCTTGCAACCAGTCCAGCAGGTGACAGAGGGATGCATCCACTCTATTCCTGTTGTGAAAGGGGACATAGGTGAGATCATAGTAATTCTCGTGTGACAACATAAGTTGAATTAGTAAATGTATTAACTTAATGAAAGATAATAACCGGTTGAGTGCGAGCATGATTTATGTTTATGTTAACTTGTGTGTTTGTGCCTTTACTGTCTTTTTTATATCAAGAATGTTAGCTAACGGTTTATACCGATGTTGTAGATGCTCTGCAGGTTAGAGATGTTGTTGAGTGATCCGATGGTGTGATCAGTCGGGGTTCCCGTACATGATAGGACGGGATCGGGTTTTATATTTCAGTTGTTGTTCTTTCCCTTTTTGTTTTAAACTCGGCTACGAGTCTTTGACGGTTTCCTTTTTTGTTCCTTTTTTTATAACAGTTTTGGTTTTTATTTATTTGTGCCTTGTTGCAAGATCCGATGGTATTGTTGTTACTCTGAGGGTCGGGACCCATTTTGATATCCTAGCCCGTAACGCTTTGAGTTCCCATAACTTGGAGTGTTACAGTACGATCTTGATCCTTTACTATAATTGAGCTTATAACTATGTGCGAAGAGTCTAAACCCAAATTTGGGTTTTATATATATATATATATATATATATATATATATATATATATATATATATATATATATATATATATATATATATATATATATATATATAATTCTAATGGGATCATATTATGGATGTAACAAGTTATGTGAAGAGCCTCAACCCGAATTTGAGGGAAAGTTTGAGGACATGATAAACTGATGACAATATTTGTTTTTGTTAAAATCACCACCCATGTCACACTAGAAAGTTCTAATAGATGTTTTGGATTGAGTGCAAACATAAGAGCGAAGATGGATAATAGACTAAGTAGTAGTATCCATGTGAGATTTATATTTCAAAGTAAAAATCCATAGATAACCAGAGTAATCATTCAATAAAACCAAATAATATTTACAACTACTATATCTTTTGTTTAGTGATGGCCATATATCACAATGAACAATGAAATATAAAAAGTTTGAGACGAAGAAGGACATAAAGGAAGATGCTTATGACATAAGGGGTGATTTGATGAACACACATTTTATAATTTAAATGGAGTAGATGACACATATATTGTAGAGGATATTCACCAAGGTGATCACCTAGACGTGCATGCCACTGAGACGACTCCGCGGTTACATGGGCGAATATTCATGGATTGTTTAAGACTAAAGTGGAGGTGATTGGGTAAAGATCGGGTACTATTCATACCACCTTATTTAAAGTTTTTTATCATCATTTTATTTCATTTCCTATCTATTTTGGGCTAAACGACATGTTTTGTATCGATATATTTCCTTCCTCTTAGTGTTTTGGAGATTCACCGATTAGTTTATATAATTGCAAACATTTCACACATTCGCGGGGCACAATGATACACAGAGCGGAATAACATCATACACACTAAGGTCAAGATAGAAATACTGAGGTCCGAGAATAAAGTGTAGTACATCGGAAAACGAGCAGAAGTGCTCGAACGAGCATCTAGTCACTCAACCAACTCTCCCTCCTTTTACACGTGACCTCAACATGACCTCTTGTTGAAGTGATAAAGTCATGAAGCAAATTATGAATCATACCCAACAACGTGGCCCATATGGTCGCTCGAGTAGCCCACTTTGTCGTCTATTATTCTTACCTTTTTATCCCTTTCCTTGGGCTGGGCTTTTGTCCCGTCCACTTGAACATTTTCATCTTTTAGGTTGACCTTATCTTATTATAAATAAGATTTTAGTAGATCTAGGGTTTTAAACTATAGCTCGACCCTATAAACAAGACGTTTTGTCATTAGTTAAGATATCTCTTTCTTCTATAATTTAGCAGTTTCTGCCGCCGATCGCTCGACCGGATCCTTCTGGTTGCTCAACCGACACTTCTATCTATCAATCATAAAGCATTTTGAGTTTTGTTCAAATATATTTGACCAATTTTCATCTTTTTTAGAATACAGAGAGCCCGACTGCATATTTATGATATCAAATTGATTATATATATTCAATGTTTATCTATATGAGTTATATGATAGTACTTGAAAATTTTCTGTGCTGAGTTCGATTAAAAAAAAAAGCCGTCATACTTATAAGCTATTATTATTTGCCATAATGCTTCAACTATTATATGCTAAATTAAGCTCTTCATCATTGCTTACATAATGCTTCAATTATTATTTGCCAAATTAACCTCTTCCTCATTGATTACATAATGCTTCTATAACTATTTGCCAACTCAATCTCTACCGCAACCATATATTCATATACAGCACGTCTAGGAAGTCCTAACTGCCATTCAAATGCCAACTACCAAAACTCCCTCACTTAATATCTTCATAAAAGAAAATACTCTTCTTTAAATGACACAAATTGACAAACATGATGATAATTCAGTAACCGAATTCGACCCTCTTCTCTTTATAAATCTGGCAAGATCTCCGTACAAAATAATCTCATTCTCCTCCTCTTCTTCATCATCATCAATTCATCATTGAAACTGAGTTGTATTGACAATGGCAAGCAATATCACGCCATTGTTGAATCATAGCGACGGCGAGGAGGAGATCAAGAATCTTTCTAGATTGCAAGAGTTTGGAAAAGAATCCAGATTGCTATGGCATATCGCCGGGCCGGCGATATTCACTGCAATTTGTCAGTATTCATTGGGTGCTTTAACTCAAACATTTGCTGGTCTTGTTGGTGAGCTTGAGCTTGCTGCTGTTTCTGTTGAAAATTCTGTTGTTGCTGGCTTGGCCTTTGGTGTCATGGTAATTATTCAATTTTTTTTTATTTAATCCCTTTCAGATTAATGGCTTTTTGGTATGCTGAATTTGATTCTAGTCAACTGTGTAAGAAAATTAATCATCAGTCCTTTTTCTTGAGAGTAGGGCTGAGCAGCAGGTAATCGGTTCAGTTAATGAACCGAAACGCAAAATGTGGTCCAAACTGCAACCGAATAGCAAAAACCGCAACCAAATCGCTAAATGCGATTCGAACGGGCGGTTTGCTGTCTACATTTTATAGGTTTGCGGATCGATTCGGTTGCAGTTGCAGTTCTTGCGGTTTTGGACCGCTGCTCAGCCATACTTGGAAGTATTGTTTGCTGATGTTTCTCTGAAAAACTTTGCATTGAAATGTAGTTGGGAATGGGGAGTGCTCTAGAGACTTTGTGTGGACAAGCATTTGGTGCAGGCAAGATAAGAATGCTGGGTGTTTATATGCAAAGATCTTGGGTCATCTTATTAACAACTGCTTGTCTCTTGACTCCTATCTACATTTGGTCTCCTCCGATTCTCGAGCTTTTCGGAGAGACGACCGAGATCTCGAAGGCTGCTGGTATGTCATCAAACCTCTCTCAGTGGCATGTACTCTTGCTGGAGTAACTACTGGGTTTAAGTTACTGTCTTTGAAAGTTATACTTGTTAAAATGAATGAATTGAAGTTACTTTGGTACCGTACAAAAGTATTAATGCTTTGTTTAGGACAACCACTTTGTGGCCTACCATTTATTAAAATTGCCTACTTTGTGTTAGTAAGCCTCAACTTACGCCCATTGAAAAAGATAGGCTAACCTTTCATTCTCGAAGCTATATTAAGTGTAGACATATAAGTGTACGGAACTTGAATTGGTAATGGTAGAGATTTGTGAAATAGTCAAACACTTCCCTTCAAGTTGAAGTTTTCCAAGTTTGAAGGGTAAGAACTTAAGTTTTTTTTTTTTTTTTTTGATGCTCCTCAGCTTGAAGATGATTAGCGTTATAGGGTAGGTTTAACTTTTGGACCCTAGGACGCAAGTTGATTAGTGTCTTACTCTAGGTTTTGGAACCCTATGTCGCAAGTAGATTCACGTCATTGGAGTAATACGAAGGGATGAAATGAAGACTTGATGCACCCTCCTCCTTTCTTTGATCTTTGTTTTATTAGGTTGACGATTACAACACGCCGATAGAGTCGTCTCTAGGACGTCTGTAGGTTGGCGTGATAGCTGTCACCACCGGCGGTGGTGATGACGGTACACGTAGGGTTTGTGATTTAGGTTTGTTTAGGCGGAAACGTGTTTAGGAATCGTATGCTCTGATATCATGTAGAGATTTATAAAATAAAAGTTTGTTTAATTCATTAATCAAATTTTATTTATATAGGCAAATATAATGAAACAAAACGATAAACAAACAAATATAGAGGGATAAAACGGTAAATTAATAATAAAGAATGAATTCAATATACGAATTAATATAATGAGCTCGTACTCTAACAATAACTATTGATCTTAATTACTCCTTATCCTTATTTTGATTCATGAAGTCTCTAGAATAACAAGTTCTTAAAAGATATATGAATAATGTTGCAGGAAAATTTGCAATATGGATGCTTCCTCAGTTGTTTGCATATGCTTTAAACTTTCCAATACAAAAGTTCTTGCAAGCACAAAGGAAAGTTTGGGTAATGGCTTTGGTCTCTTCGATTGTGCTTGTGATCCACGCGTTATTGAGTTGGTTGTTCATGTTGAAATTTGGGTGGGGCTTAGTCGGAGCCGCGGTTATGCTCAATACGTCGTGGTGGCTGATCGTCATCGGCCAACTTCTCTACATTTTCATCACAACATCTGATGGCGCTTGGACCGGCTTCTCATGGCTAGCTTTTGCCGACTTGTGGGGATTTCTCAAGCTTTCTTTGGCTTCTGCCGTCATGCTATGGTATCTATTTACGCGAAAAAATGTGCATATGTTGTTTTAGTTAAGGAAATTTACAAAATTGTTTGATTTATTTGCAGCTTAGAGTTTTGGTACTTGATGATATTAGTTGTGATCACTGGTCGTCTATCGAACCCTTTGATCCCTGTCGACGCCATCTCTATATGGTAAGATCCTAAATTTCATTCTTCCGTAACACAACACTGTAATCTCTTGTTAGAGTATGAGTCTAGTATATTGGACCTACTATATCGGGTTGTATGTAGGGTTTATCTTTTATTTATTAGTTTATTATCTTAGTTATTAGTTTATTGTTTTATCTTTTAATATTTGTCTATATAACCATTATTTGATCAACTAAATAAACAAACTTTCATTTCACAAATCTCACGTCTCACAATGCAAATCCTTTGTAGCATGAACATATCGGGATGGGATGTTATGATTGCACTCGGCTTCAACGCTGCCGTCAGGTAACCTCTCTAGCTTGTATGAGCCAAATTTCTCGGTTTGAATTTGTTCACTTACCCCGTTTAATGTCGATTTGCAGTGTGAGAGTGTCAAACGAACTAGGAGCCGGCAACTTCAGACAAGCAAAGATAGCCGTGTTTGTCGTCTCAGGAACTTCAATCGCCATAGGTGTAGTTTGCTTTGTTGTGGTACTCGCAACCAAAGACTGGTTCCCCTACCTCTTCACGACTAGTGAAGCCGTGGCCGAGCTAACTACAAAACTCGCAATCTTGCTCGCGTTCACAGTCCTTCTCAACAGCCTCCAACCGGTCCTATCTGGTGTCGCCATCGGAGCCGGATGGCAAGCTACAGTCGCCTACATAAACATAGGTTGCTACTACCTTGTCGGTTTGCCAGCCGGCATCCTCCTCGGATTCACGTTCGGTTTCGGCGTTGAAGTAAGTAACTTTATTCATGATTCATTATATTTTATGGAAACTCTTCTTCTCATTGATATACTTGAATAGGGTATTTGGGGTGGAATGATAGGAGGGATATGCATCCAAACTATCATATTGGTTGTCATTGTTTCACTCACAAACTGGCGTACAGAAGTAAGTTTTTTTTACTCGATATTTTTTAGGTGTACACGTACAATTCTTAACAGATACTAATGAATGTACAAATTACACAGGCATCTGAAGCAGAGAGTCGGATTCGTAAATGGGGAGGATCGATTGCAGAAACATAATATATTACAAGGTCTATATTTGGATTAGGTGTAAGATTAAGAATTTGACCTTAAGTTATGGTTGATAGTGAAAACTTTTGATAAATTTGAGGCAATGTTCAAATTTGTAGAGATCAAATCGCGGAGTACCAAATCAATATTTATGAAATTAGGGGATTAATGTTGCTAGCTCGTTTTTTTTACCTTTGAGTTTTCAAGCTCTTTATGCAAGAATTTTGTATGGCCAATTTGATGTTTTAGAATTGAATTAAGATGTTTCGTTGAATAGTATATTTTGTTTCAAATTGTTGGAGGGTAGAAATATTCCACATGTTATATGATAGTACGTAAACCTAACATATAATTTATATTGCTATTTTTTTTACTGTCAATTATTTGGGTTCTCTTGCTTATTTTTAGATTCTTTCTCGATTTTCTGACTAATTTAGACTTCGGGTAGAAAGTGTGTCTTCATAGGCTATTCACTTCTCGATATTTTTGTCACAAATAATGCACGTTTTTAGGAGACCATTTTTCCGTTCTCCAAAACGGATTCACATCCACATACCCCTAATCCCGAAACAAATTTATTTTCCCCTGAAAATAGTTGCTTTACTCGATCTCCAACGTTGATGACCCTCCCCCGTTCCACCATTAGCGGAAACAACAGCGGACCTCACTGCCTCTCTCATTTTCTTACAAACCCCCTCCCCGTGTTACCCTCAACAAACACTGCCTAAGTCCCCATCCCATCTCCCCTACCCATTGACATACCGCCCACTTCCCCATACATGCCCGCTCCGAATGCGGACCCCATACTACAACTCCTGCCCACCCCCCACAATCACATAAGCAACTCTATCGGCCACCACTACCCCAGCAGATCTACCACCCCGTCTCATCTACCGAATCACCAAACCCTCAACCCTTTTACGAGATTGTGTTTTACAAAAGACAAGCCATTTCGATCTCCGATCGGGTCAACCTTCTCCCTCAATGAAATTAAGTACCTAGTATTTTATTGTGGATTTTTTATTATATGAACACATTTCTCCTTCCTATGTTGTTGCTCTTAATTTTGTCTATCAAGAATAGGAACCGACCTCCTTCAAGGAAACAGTTGCAAACCCAAAATGGCAAAAAGCTATGCAAGATAAAATTTCTACCCTACAATAAAATAACACATGTGAATATGTTGATCTCCCCGTTGATCGTACAATTATTGGCTCTTAATGGGTTTTTTGCATCAAATATAACTCTGATGGTCAGATTGAGCGCTATAAGGCGCGTTTGGTTGTCCTTGTCAACCATCAACAAGAAGGCATTGACTACAGTGAAACATTTATTCCCGTCGCTAAATTAGTCACACTCAAAGTACTTTTAGCCATTGTCTCTATTTATAATTGGGAACTTCATAAGATGGATGTTCACAATGTCTTCCTTCATGGTGATCTACATGAGGAAGTTTATATGCTTCCACCTCTTGAATTTCAAACCTCTTCTCAAGTATGTCGCCACAAGAAATCTTTGTACAGTCTTCGTCAGGCTCCTCAAAATTAGTTTCGCAAGTTCACATTTTTCCTTCAAAATTACGGGTTTTGTCAGTCCCTTGCTAATTACTCCCTTTTCACCTATAGACGGTCAGGTATCAGCCTACACATTCTGATTTATGTAGATGATCTGGTCTTTACTAGCAACAATCTTGTTACTATTCGTAGATTTAAGGATTATCTTCGTACTTGCTTTCACATAAAGGGCCCCTTCGGTTCTTCTTACGCATTGAAATTGTTTGTACTCCGACTGGTTTATGGCTTAACCAACGGAAATACACCCTTGATTTTTTGGCCAATTTTGGTCTACTTGGATGTAAACCTGCATCTTTTCCGATGTCTGCTGACCATGGCCTCTAATTGTATTCGTCCGCGCAACTTGATGATCATGAAAAATATCGACGTTTGGTTAAGCGTCTTATATACTTGTTCATCACTCGCCTTGAACTTGCATATTCGGTTTACATACTTTCTTAGTTCATGATTGCTTCGCGCCTTGGACAATGGGATGGTGCCTTGAAGGTTCTTCGTTATCTAAAGTTAGCGCCTGCTCTAGATAATTTCTTACCTTGCTCTAGTGATCTATGCATTCGTGCTTTTTGTAACTTAGATTATGTTGCTTGCCCTACCACTAGACGTTCTACTACACCTACTTCATTTTACTCGATACCTCACCCATTTCTTGGAAAACTAAGAAACAAGCTAACGTCTCACGATCTTCTATGGGGTTGAGTACAAGGCAATAACAACTAACACTTGTGAGCTTTTTTGGCTTTGTTATCTCCTTCAGTCCCTTTATTTTCCGCATATGGTTCTCATGCGCCTCTATTGCGTTAATTAGTCAACCATTTATATCACCAGCAACCCAGTCTTCCATGAACGTACCAAACATATTGATATTGATTGTCATACCACCATGGAACAAATTGAGTGAGACATCATTCAGACTCAATGTAACACCCCGAATTCTTGGAACTCGGAGAGCTACTGGTTAGGACCTCACAATGGGTCCCGACCATGGTTTAACAACAACTTTACTAGGATCTTACAACAAGGCACAAATGTATTTAATTTCTTTAAAAATAACAAACAATATTTGTATGAATGAACAACACATGACAACCTTACAAACAATATATATATCTATAACATGCATGCCGAATGGAAGACTCCCCGGTCCCTATCTAATGAGTACGTGGGCCCGGCTGACCATCTTTTTCGGATCTCTCTACAACTGTCTATCTCTACAAAATCTACAACACAGAATAACCATTAGCTAACAATCCAAATATAAATAGAATAAAGATAGCACAAACACATCCAAGGTAACATAAACACTCATCATGTTGGCACACAATCCAGTTATTATCTGATAGCTTAGGTGGTTCACTTTATTCCATTTTAAAGTTGTGGCACGAGAAATCTAAGATTTCTCGCCTTTGTTCCTTATCCAACTAGTGCGGGTCTAGCACACCTCCGCCGGTAGCATCACCACAAATCAAGTCTAGACTAGTCCCTAATGAAATCCCCAACGCCCTCGGGCTAATTGAGCAGAATGCCACCGTCCGTTATTCTTAGGCCAAATATGTAGGTCGGTCGATAATTAATAATAAGTATAATTATAAAAACAAAATTTAAACACCACTATCATTATTTACACTCATATCCAAAAGCTAGCTAAGTAAGCCCAAAGGACTTACTTGAATCGAAACTCGATTCCCGTTATCTCAATTCGGTCCGCAATTGTTGGGACTCAATTGCCTGTCATAAGGGCAAGTGGATCAAAATACATCTCATATTCTTAGAAGTCTATAACTTCTAAGATGTACAATCCCTTCAAGAAAAATTACGGAAATGCCCTCCTGAGGGAAAATGACCATTTTACCCCTAGTCCCGAAACTCTCAAAAATCCTAAAATATATGTCAAACCTTTCTTTGGAACTTAATTTCATAATCTAACACTTAAGAGTTAGTTTAGGTAGAACTTATAGATTACACATTTTTCTTAACTTTTAAAAAGGTCACTAAGGTCCAACTTTAGCCTATAATACGAGACTCAAATAAATTTATAAAAATTCTAAGAAAATTACCCAAGTCATCTATTATATGCATACAAATCATAATGTCAAAGATCTCCTAAAAATACTCAGTCAAGAATCCTACATAAATTCCCAAATTTGGGTCCAACAAGCATAAATCCCATACTTGGCCAAATTTTGTGTAATTTCCTAACTACACCATCAGTCCAATTTGGACCTCCATAAATCTAAATCTAACCGTTGGATCAACCTCAAATTTTGATACATCACCCTATGCATGATACTTTATAACATACTAAAAATTGAACGGTGGATTATATTTTTAAGGTATCTAAAAGTAAGTTCAAACATGACTACACATCACAAAATGTTTCCAGCACTTAGAGAATTTCAGCAACATCCAGAAAACTGCTTACAGCCTCGATTTCGAAAAATCATAACTACTAAACCTTTTGATGAAATCCTCTCATATATTGATATATTCTAGTATGTAATCCTCTATTACAGATCCAAAATTCAAGTCTAACAGAGGTCAATAACCTATCCAAATCTATCTCACAAAACTACATCACAAGCAGTTTTTCTCAACACTTAGAATATTCAGCACACTTACAAAAAACTGCGTGAGGAACCAACTTTGGGACACCATAACTCTCAAACCGTAGCTCGGATTCCTCTCAAATTTTAGTATGATCTACTATTCAATACTAAGTATAACATATCCGAAATTCAGCCACAAAAAAAGGAGTCTAACTTACCCAAATCTGGACTCCAAGTCGGTTGTTCGTCACCTTACAACCCGGAAAAATGCATCAGCTTTCAAGCCATCTTCTAGAGCTGCTATGAAAGGGTCTAGGATACAAATGAGGATCTCATCAACACATAAGTAGAGAGTGCAGTGCAGAGAATCTAGGGGAGGTGTTTACCGGACAATAGAGACTTGATGTGCTCTCGTGTACGGAAGCAAAGATGAAGGCGGATCCAGTCCACAAAACAGCACCAGCGGTTGGGGAAGCCTGCACTGGCGGGACCTGAGCCCGCACCTGCGGCTCGACACCTCCGCCCTCGCGGCCAGGACTCCAAGGCGCTCCCTGCGGTCTTCCTCTGGTGCACCTGCGTCGAAACTGCTGAGGTGTTGCGTGAATGCGATGGTTGTCCCCGACTCGTGCAGAACTTGGACCTTCGTTTCCAAGCGTGTGCAGATGCATCAAGCGCCTCTAATCGTGGATGGTATGACTGTAGCAGGAAGCCACAAGGCGTGGTTACGCGACTACAAATCCGGACTGAAGAATGGGGCAAGGGAGGAGACGATACTTGTAGGTTGGCTGCTGCTCGACAAAATAGAGGGGAGGGATAGAGGCGTCGGAGCCTGTTGTGCACAACGAAGATGAGGAGGAAGGTCCGATGCTTGGTGTCGGCTGGACGGAAGAAGAGCTCGCCGGCGTGGTGATCGCTAGGTTTTTGGTAGGGAGAAGAGGGACGTGATTTCATTTCACGTAAAGGAAGAAGGAGAAGGTTAGAGGAGGTTGCAAAGACACCGACTTCTAACCCTAATGGGCCCGGATGGCCTGTTCATGACGGGCCCGGTAAGCGTGATCTTGAATTAAAACTCGAAAGAAGATTAGATCGGTCGCAGTCTCGTGTACTCGGAATTATCGGAAATTAAATTTCATTATTATTATTATTATTATTATTTAGGATATTACACTCAACATGTTCTTGGCACCATCAACTTGTTGACATCATGACTAAGGCACTTGCCCTAGTGTTGGGATGGAAACCTAAACCGCCCGTGGGATAATTGTGATTGTCTCCATGATATCCTTAGCTTCTCGGAATAAACTTTTTGCATGTGCATTTGCAAAGTCTCGTAACCGCCCTTCACCCTCCACTTGTACACATTTGGACAATAATTGCATGAAACTTGACAATAATCGTTCACCGGCTCACCCTTCATGTAATGCTTCGTAAAAATGTCGCATGTAAGCATTTTTCAGTGGAGGTACTTGTCGAAATGCCCCTTGTGACATTTTGGGTATTTGAGCTTTCGCATTGTTGGGTGCTAGGGAATAATTGGGAAGGAATGTTGTCCCTCGGGTTTCCCATTACGATATTGAGGTTATGAGATTGACAGATAAATTCGAGAAAGACGAGAAATTGAGAATGATGAGAATATGAGATTGAGAGCAGTAGAGAAAGTTGAAAATGTAGGAAGATGGTGTTGGATAAAATGAATGAGGAGTTGGGTATTTATAGAAAAGGGTTAGTTTTTAATAGTCATTTTTATTTTTTTTCAAAATAAAAACCATATGTGCAATGGATAGCAGCCGTTGCATATGTGGGTCCACTAACGGCTCTTTGAAAGAATCATTGGCGGGCCAAAGAGCCGTTGAAATTAACCGCCACTTTGGGCCATTCTTTTAAAAAAAATAGCTAAACCTCAACAACGATCCGGCGGTTTACTCAAACCGGCAACCTAAAGTGCCGGTTTAGGTGAATCAGCGGTTTGTCCTAAATTGGACCCATAACTAATTGGCCTCACTAGATTCAACTTCTTGATTTGCGAGCTTGAAGTTGTTTATTCTCCATCTCGAGCTTGAGGGTTAGTGTTAAAGATTAGGTCTAGTATATTGGGTCGTATATTGGGTCGTATGTTGGGCCTATTCTTAATTTGTTAGTTTATCGTTATACCCCTTATATTTGTCTATATAAATAATATTTCATCAATGAAGTATACAAGCTTTCATTTCAAATTTCCTATGTGGTATCAGAGCAGGTGCGATCTGGGTTCGTTATCCCGTGGTTAGGTTGTGATTAACGAAAATATGATATCCGCCCGTTTGGCTAAGCCGGCCTTAAGGCTTTGTCTCAAGTATCAACTTTCCAAGATAGTTGCACTTGAGGGGAGTGTTGATGTGTTGAAATGCCCCATGTCGACAATATGATACTATGTGAACCTAACATATAAGTTTTAGGTTACTCCTCTCATTGGTAATTGGTTTTAGGATGAAATTCTGAAAGGCTTGTGTGTATAGGCCATGTCTTAGGTTTAATTACTTTGCATACCCATATCTTAGACATGTCGGATATAAAAAGATAAATTAACACAAATATATTATGGAAAATTCTACAAAAAAATATAAATTTAAAATATAAACAAAAAAAATGCTAAATACATAGAAATGTATGAATATGACCTTCATATTTATAAACTTTAAGTAAGTTGAATTCAATTAATCCTTACATTAACTTCTTTCTCACATGCGTTACCTAACGGTAAAAAACAAAAAAGGAACTGGATGGAATGATATCATTGTTAAACAAATAATGGCATATCTACTCTTATCTATTATAAGAAATGTTAGCCTAATTTAGACATTTTCCTTGTAATTTTACTTGAAAAATTAATAAACAAATGTAGTCATGAAAAATTGAGGGTTTTTTTTTTGAAAGTTTACTTGTATTGAGAGAAAAGGAATGTACACGAGGAGATTACATAAACAAGATCAAACCAAATTAACCAATAGATTTAAGAGTGGAGAACGGCTAAGATAGAAGGAATGTACATGAGGAGATTACATAAATTGATCTTTGATTGATAGTCACTCTCACTCACTCTAATACCAACTGGACAGGTTGGATCACACAATTTATTCTTTTTTTAAAAATTATAAACATACGTTAGTTACGATATTTGAATTTTCTCCTTGTCACTAATTTTCTTGTACAAATATTATTGTAACTAATTTTCTTGTACATAATTATTGTATTGTATACAAATAACTCAAAAATATTATTAGATTATTTTTCTTGTACACAATTGATTTGATTATTTCTTGTACATGAAGTTCATATACAAGATTTATATACAAAATCTTATAACATAATAAAGAAAAATTAATATATTCAATAAGAACAAATCAGTCCATTCATAAAAAAAATGTCATATACTTAATTATTTATCGTTGGAAATATACTAAGTAATAATATTAATGGCAATGTTACATACTAAACTAGTTCATAACCTGTGCCTTGCACGGGTATTTTTAAATAAATATTTGAATAATGCGTATATTGATCATATAGATAACGGGTATTTTCAAATGAATATTTTGAATGGCGTGTATATTGATTATACGGATAAAATATAAATTAAGTTATAATTATGATCGTTTGTATTGTGCACGAATATTTGTATCAAATATAATTTAAAATTTAATATTCAACAATATAACATATGTATTTATATTATTTAATTTATATTTTGCTTAAGGTTATGTTATTTGACTAATTATATTGTAATACCCGGCAAAAAATAAATAAATAAATAAAAATAAAAATAAAATAAAATAAAACGATATTAAATTTTATCATTTTATGTGACCTTGATTCACATAAAATGATAATTTGTGTAACCCGTAAACAATTCCGTACATTTTAAAAAAAAAACCGAAGAGCGGTCCCGTGCGAATAACGTTTTATTCTTTCAGCTCGTATTTTAACTAGTTGAACAAGCCCAATAGATCCGGCCCATTGACATTTCAGCCCAGCCCATAATTTAACTTAACCCTAATTGCTGATAATTAACCTAATCTCTTAATTAACCTAATCTAAATTTCTAATCTAAGCAAACGACACTTACGGTTACACGCTGCAGTGAGAATGCGATCCAAAGCCCCGCCAGCCAGGAGAACGCTCCACCGTGACTGCAAGCCGGAGGTGGTGACGACGGCAACCGGACGACGAGGGCCGACGCTGCTACAACCGCCCGCAACCGCCATCGGTTCGACCTACTGCACACCGTCGGGCTGCTGCTGTATGTGCTGTGTTCGGACGCTGCAACTTCGACCCACTGCACACCCATCGGGACGACGCCGGAAAGAGAAGGCCTTCTTCAGTCTGCGGTGGCTTGGAACTCGGGTAAGCAGTCCTCCCTACGATCCGCCATCCTCTCTTCAAACGTACAGCAGTAATCTACTTCCCTCGATTCTCTGTGCGTGAGCAGGTAAGACAGAACAACCGCTTCGACCACGTTTCATTCGAATACCCAGTGCAGGAGCCTCAGACCTTTCGCTCATTCGCCCACACGAAGGACACTAGCTAGGTGGCGCAGAACTAGAGTAAACGGTAGAAACCCTCCTTCGAAACCGATCAAAGACACTTCTAATCAGTCACTACTGAAGGAGGTAGACTCTTCTCTCTTTGCAGCTTGATCCTTTGTTGTCTGGATGTAAACAGATGGGTAGATTCATAGGATCTGCATAGGTTAAGTTGTTGTGGTGTTGTTGGGAGGGGGCTCGAACATGGGAAGTGAGGGTAGGGGCTGAGCCTTGTGAGGTCCTCCAAGAGTGTCAAACCTATAATCTTGGATAACAATTAAAAAGGATTGAACATGTTGCTATAGAAGCTGAAGTGAAAAGCTTCTTTCTTTTTAAATCTCAGATTGGTAAGTTTAGAACTACAGTTTTTGAGGATTGTTTTCGAGGCTTTAGAATAATCATCCACCGTTGAATTTTTGATATGTCTTATGTTGATATATGTAGATTACTGTGTTAAAAATTGGGAGAAAGTTAACGGTCGGATTAGAACTTATAAGGACTCAAAGTAGGACAGTTGGGCTGTTTTTACAGCAGAGGAAAATTGGCTAAGTATGGAAAATTCAGCTTTTATTCCAACTTGTGAGATTTATGGGAGAGTGATAGTTGAGTTTTGTTTTGAGATCATTACCCTTATGTTTAGTATGCATATCAGGGGGTAACTAGAATTTTTATTTTGGAATTTTTATAACCTTATCCAAGCGGCGTTTATGAACCCAAAATCAGTCTTAAACGACTATGGTATAAATTAAGAATGTTGGATAACTATTATAAAACCTTACTAAATCCTTACCAAACTTTTTCTATGAGAACTAGATTATGGACATAAGTTCTAAAAGAAAATATTAGAACTAAATGATAGACTTTGAGAATTTTCGGCACTAAGGGTAAAATCGTCTTTTACTGTAAGAGGGCTTTTTCCGTAATTCCTTCGCACGAGGTTGGACATCTGGATGTGATTTTGATCCACATGCCTTATTTGACAGGCGTTTGAGTTACCACGAGTACGGACCGTTTGAGACGTGTTAGAGTGTATTTTGACTCAGGTAAGTCCTTGCGACTTACTTAGCCAGTTTTCTGAGTGTTAGTTGAATGATAGTAGTGGTGTGTGCTATTGCGTGATTTAATAATAATAACTTGCTAGGACGACTGTTATTATTACGTTTAAGGCCCAAGTGTATGTATAACGGGCCGTGACATCACTACCCAGCTCTGACAGGAGACTGGGAGGTTCTCTATACCCAGACCATGCAGGTACAAGGTGAGATGCATCGGATCCATTCCTGATGGTTACACGGGGGCGGAGGCGAGGTTTGGGAATCCCTCGTGTCACAAAATTAGTATCACTAGAGTGAACGAGTAAATTAAAGCAAGATAATAAAACGGACTTGTTTGAAAGCATGCTGAGTGTTTATGTCTATCTGAGTGTGTTTGTGCTGCTATTATTCTGCTAATATTTAGATAACTAGCTAACGGTTCTTCTTGTTGTTGTTTTAGACTTACCGCAGGTTAGATCAGCAGCTGAGTGATCCGGAAGTAGTGGTCAGCCGGGTCTCCGTACTCCTTAGAACGGGGTTGGGGTTGTTTTGTCTTTCCTTTCTTTTGGTTAAGACAGTTGTTCTGTTCTTTTGTTTAAGTACGTTAGGCTGCTAGACAGTGTTGCATTCATTACTTTAAAAACATGGTTTTTAGGAATTTCGGTTTCTTTATTTGTGTCTTGTTGCAAGATCCTAGTAATGTTGTTGTCAAACTGAGGTCGGGACCCATTGTGAGGTCCTAACCAGTAATGTCCCGAGTTCTGAGAATTCGGGGTGTTACAATATGGTATCAGAGCTCTAGGTTGGCAACAATGGCACTTGAAATCTTCTGATAGACCGAATAAGTACTTGAGTAGAACCCGAAAAGGGATCTGAGTTTTAAAAAGGACTTTTGGTTTTCAAATGCATGCATAGTCTGGTTGGGGATAGAAAAGTACGGCTGACCACCACTACTACCGCGGATCTCAGTTTGCTTAGTATGGACTTTAGGTTTTACTGTAGTTGGACTTTTAGCTTGTTTATAAAGATATGTTATATAGATAGGTATATGCCGAAGATTAGTAGAATTTATAGTTACAGTACGCCCTTAATGGAGATAACAGTTTGAGATCCTCATTCAGTTGACACACCTAAGTTTTTTTGAAGAGTGTCAACGTGAGGATTAGTATGTACATCTTATGTGCATTAGGGTAGACGAACGTCAGACAACTCCTTCGAGCTTGTTGAGGAACGTCGAGACGGAAAGGCGAAGACTCAAAGACAACACCAAGTACGATGACAAGAAGAGAATCCCGAATCAACTCAACGGGATCAAATGAAGGATATACAAAAGAGTAGTTCCGAAGAAGCAAGTGATGATCGCCAACTAGGGAATTGAGAAAGACAACGGAGAGGCTCTTTCAAGTTGTGTAAAGTGACTTCACAAACAAAGAGGATGACGTCGAAAATTTGCCATAGACATGAAAGTCAAAAGTATGGAAGTCAACACGAAATACATTAGCCATCCAAATAGAAAGAATTAAAGAGCTGCAACTTGGAAGCTTACACATTGCCAGAAAGGGAAAGGTGGATTTCACCAACGTGGAAGTGGAGTGATCTCATAGAACACAGGAGAATTTTGACATAGACCGTGATACACCAATAACCAGCTTCTGTAAAGGCAGCATTACAAGCAACACCCAAGGAAGAAGAGTGTGTGAGAAGAGTATTGGTGAACCCGAGGGACCCCAATAACTTCTCATTCAAAAGGAATTTAAGCTAACAACACTACAAGTTCATAATAGAGAACCGCAAATAGACGATAACTCAGGTAAAAGAATCACGGAGATGTACCTACAAGCTACCCTAGAAGGATGGAAAAGTCTGTTGATGGAAGAAGAATGATACAACTGGACTCGTAAGAGTATAACAATCTTACAAAAGTGTAGATTGTAGGAGGAGCTAAAGAAGAATAAACAAAGAGACTGAAGAGATATATTTCACCAAGTATATCAAGCCTCAAAAGAGATGGAAGAAAAGTAAGTTCATGATGTTGTAGAAGGTCAACTACATCCTACTTGGACAACTTAAAAGTTACATGTGCGGGTTAACTAGTGATGGTTAGTTAACCGATAAGAAGAATAACCACAAGGTTATAAAAGAATTTTATCAACATCTAGTGAATTTCTTTCGGAGATCCACGACGAAAATGGTGAAGTTAAATCAATACAAATACTAGTAGCCTGGATGGTAACGTTAAATGAGTCCATTCTGATAACTCTAATAAAGAAATTTAAGAGCAGCTCTTGACGGTCGGTAATGACCCTTGATGATAGTAATGGTGAAAAAGGGAATTGTTGGGAATAGTTACTTAATACTGACTACGAAAGATACATATCAGAGTTAGAATGAAGGGATTCCTGTAAGAAGAACTATAAGACTAAGAGGAAGTAGATGATTGGAAACATGTCCTATGTCTTAGCATTCCACACAAGTAGGACTGATGGTGCTTCTTCGAGAAAAAGTAGGGTCAGACTGTCTAGATTGACAGGGAAAACCCTTGTGATTTAAGATGTGACACAGAATAATTGGAAATTCCGAGGCGGCACAAACATAAGGAGTATGATGTAAAGCCTTGGTAAAATGTGTGGTCGAGTTGTGAGGCGATTGCAGATAGAATCTATAGGTCGACTAAAACAGACATGAGAAGGAGTAAAAGTGAAAGACTAAAGGTTGTTAAATGGATCCGGTATCACACCAATAAGATGGCTACCGAAAGGACTAAAGACCGTTATTTAAGGAGGAATGGAGGTACTCCATGGAAAATGTCGCTGGACTGATGACCTAAGAGCTGATGAAAGTACTAAGACCAACCAACGCAGTTGTAAAGCGTGTACGAGAAAACTAAAAGGGATTTAACTATCTTACGGGGTGTAAATATCAAAGAAGGTAAAGCGACATGAGTATAAGGAAGACATAATAAATACGATGCGAGAAATTTGATGGGTAGGAAAATCATATGCACCTAATGTGTGGTATACAAATGGTACCATTGAATGCTTAATCAAAAAAAAAAAAAAAAAACCAACGGACTGATGACACTATGATGGATTTAGTGTGAACCAAGTGTATAACTTATCCAGTGAGAAGGAAAGTCATGTATCAAAATTGTGGGTTGTGATGATTTTTAAATAAAGTTTTGAGATGAGGATGTCCTTAGGAAATCTATGCAAGAATACAAAGCAACTGAAGTTCTAACACAGAATGGATAGTAATGATCAACAGACAGTGAGAGACCGATGCAGAGAAGAAAAATGTATAAGACGAGTCACCTAGTAGAAGAGTTCACAAGACAAGCTTGTAAGGCCAAAAGAGATAAAATGTCGACCCGGATATGAGGGTCTAAGGTGCATGGAAGGGATACCTACAATGGAGTGTAGATGCAAAACGTGGACTTTACAAGTGTGGAGAGGTTTTAACCTCCTCAAAAATATAGGAATTGGAAAGAAATCGCAATGTCGGTATCAAAGAGTTGAAGCCCTGTAGCGGAAATAATGGAGTATCATGAAGGCAATGTTGCCGGTAACACCAGCGAAGGAATGCATATATGGGAACGGCCTTGGTGGACTCGAAAGTCCAAGGTAACCCCAATTATCACGGGATCTAAGTCATCAAAACCGACGGTCCATGCAAGGGGAACTACAAGGGGATAATAACTAAAATCATCAGAACTACAAAGACACTTACCAGCTATCGTTGAAGACTTGGAATGACTATTTAGGTCAAGATGAATGACCCAGTTGAGCTCGAGAAGTAGAGTTAGCCTAAGGAAACAGAAGTGTGGAATAGAAAACGAATTAGTGAAGCATGAAAGGATTAATCGAGCAAATGATGCTCACCAAGAATTTAACGCCAGCATAAGTATGAGAAGAGCAGGTCCGGAATATTGAGATAAGTCAATTATAGAGTGACCGACATCAACTGAGGACGTGTAAGTGTTGGTTGGTATTGACGAGTAAGTACCGTTAAGAAGAGACATTATTGACTGCAGATTTAAGTGGTAACTTTACCGATGCCTTGGAGGATTCCCCAAATAGGCAACGACAACCTTCTAGGATGATCTAAGGATATAGAGAGAATCGGGTTAGAGGTTTCTTGCTGGTTGGTTAAGAACAGACTACGGTTGAGTAAGATAGTAAGGGTCTGTTTGAAGAGGATCTTGCTAGTATTGGAAGGGGAGTATATGCGGGAGTGGGTAAATCATGTTGACCCTCAGAAAGACGCCATGGTGACTAATGGGTGTTGTAATAGAAGCGTGGTAGGCCCATAACCCACAGATGAAGAAAATCAATGTTAGATTAACTATGAATTCAAGTTAAGGAATGTGAGAACTATATGAAGATCTCCACCGGGAGTGTGATCTTGGATTACAACAAAATCGAAAGCCTAACAAGGAATAGGTGATGAAGTATTATTTGAGAAACGGTCCGACTGAGTCATATTAGGGGAGACAAGACCAAGTGAGTGGTCTTACAAAGAGCATTAGACACCTATTAAAGTGTCGGGAGATGTCTCTGATCTTTGTTTCAAAATTTATAGACGGGATCTTCCGAAAAGTCGGGGGCAAATAGATTCAATAGAAGGAAGAAAGTTTTATTGTTATTTTGGTAGTCGCCAAAGGATTTAGAGGTGAGTTTAGAAAGGGAACCGTTGATATATATAAACTGATCGAGCCTTCATTTTATCGATTGACACTATTACCCATACTAGAGGATGTACGCCCACCGTTCCCCATGTCTCAGTGAGAGAGTATTTGCCGGATAAGAGTCACGTCATCAGCTTTAAGAATCGGGTAGTGGAGCCCGACCACACTTTTGTGGAGTACCCGGTAGCTGTCCTGGAGCGCAGTACTAGACGCCTGCGGTCCAAGGAGATACCGACGTTGAGGATCTAGTGGTCTAGACGAGGAGCTAATGAGGCCATTTGGGAGACAGAGGAGAATATTAGACGTATTTATCCCGAGTTCTTTGTGGGGTTAGTTGTTACTTTGGTACCGACGAGTTAGTACTCGGATGCTGTGTTGTTTGACTTTGCATGCTTTTACCTTGGGATTTAGTGATGGTGTTTCTTTGATGCGTACCCGATTATGATGTTTGAGTAGTTGCATGGTAGAAAACAAAATTTATCCAAGTTTCGGGACGAAACTTATTTTAAGAGGGCACTGATGTAATACCTGGCAAAAAATACATAAATAAATAAAAATAAAAATAAAATAAAATAAAACGATATTAAATTTTATCATTTTATGTGACCTTGATTCACATAAAATGATAATTTGTGTAACCCGTAAACAATTCCGTACATTTTAAAAAAAAACCGAAGAGCGGTCCCGTGCGAATAACGTTTTATTCTTTCAGCTCGTATTTTAACTAGTTGAACAAGCCCAATAGATCCGGCCCATTGACCTTTCAGCCCAGCCCATAATTTAACTTAACCCTAATTGCTGATAATTAACCTAATCTCTTAATTAACCTAATCTAAATTTCTAATCTAAGCAAACGACACTTACGGTTACACGCTGCAGTGAGAATGCGATCCAAAGCCCCGCCAGCCAGGAGAACGCTCCACCGTGACTGCAAGCCGGAGGTGGTGACGACGGCAACCGGACGACGAGGGCCGACGCTGCTACAACCGCCCGCAACCGCCATCGGTTCGACCTACTGCACACCGTCGGGATGCTGCTGTATGTGCTGTGTTCGGACGCTGCAACTTCGACCCACTGCACACCCATCGGGACGACGCCGGAAAGAGAAGGCCTTCTCCAGTCTGCGGTGGCTTGGAACTCGGGTAAGCAGTCCTCCCTACGATCCGTCATCCTCTCTTCAAACGTACAGCAGTAATCTACTTCCCTCGATTCTCTGTGCGTGAGCAGGTAAGACAGAACAACCGCTTCGACCACGTTTCATTCGAATACCCAGTGCAGGAGCCTCAGACCTTTCGCTCATTCGCCCACACGAAGGACACTAGCTAGGTGGCGCAGAACTAGAGTAAACGGTAGAACCCCTCCTTCGAAACCGATCAAAGACACTTCTAATCAGTCACTACTGAAGGAGGTAGACTCTTCTCTCTTTGCAGCTTGATCCTTTGTTGTCTGGATGTAAACAGATGGGTAGATTCATAGGATCTGCATAGGTTAAGTTGTTGTGGTGTTGTTGGGAGGGGGCTCGAACATGGGAAGTGAGGGTAGGGGCTGAGCCTTGTGAGGTCCTCCAAGAGTGTCAAACCTATAATCTTGGATAACAAAAAAAAAGGATTGAACATGCTGCTATAGAAGCTGAAGTGAAAAGCTTCTTTCTTTTTAAATCTCAGATTGGTAAGTTTAGAACTACAGTTTTTGAGGATTGTTTTCGAGGCTTTAGAATAATCATCCACCGTTGAATTTTTTATATGTCTTATGTTGATATATGTAGATTACTGTGTTAAAAATTGGGAGAAAGTTAACGGTCGGATTAGAACTTATAAGGACTCAAAGTAGGACAGTTGGGCTGTTTTTACAGCAGAGGAAAATTGGCTAAGTATGGAAAATTCAGCTTTTATTCCAACTTGTGAGATTTATGGGAGAGTGATAGTTGAGTTTTGTTTTGAGATCATTACCCTTATGTTTAGTATGCATATCAGGGGGTAACTAGAATTTTTATTTTGGAATTTTTATAACCTTATCCAAGCGGCGTTTATGAACCCAAAATCAGTCTTTAACGACTATGGTATAAATTAAGAATGTTGGATAACTATTATAAAACCTTACTAAATCCTTACCAAACTTTTTCTATGAGAACTAGATTATGGACATAAGTTCTAAAAGAAAATATTAGAACTAAATGATAGACTTTGAGAATTTTCGGCACTAAGGGTAAAATCGTCTTTTACTGTAAGAGGGCTTTTTCCGTAATTCCTTCGCACGAGGTTGGACATCTGGATGTGATTTTGATCCACATGCCTTATTTGACAGGCGTTTGAGTTACCACGAGTACGGACCGTTTGAGACGTGTTAGAGTGTATTTTGACTCAGGTAAGTCCTTGCGACTTACTTAGCCAGTTTTCTGAGTGTTAGTTGAATGATAGTAGTGGTTGTTCGCCACTTAGCGTGCGTGCAATCAAGTCTTAAATTTATAAAACTAGAATAAAAGCAAGCGAACCCGCAGTGTACGGATTGGCGTAGATTAGCAAGTATTCCAGAGTATCGAACACAGGGATTTGGGGGGAACAAATTCAGTTGTAAAGTTGTCAAGCAAATAAAAGGGTAAAGCTTTGCAAGTATATTGGGAAAACAGCAACCCTAAAGATCCAGGTATCTAATTGTGGCAATCGATTTAAGATATACTTAATGATATAAAGACAGAGTTGAGATATGCAAAGGTATACTAATGTAAGGTAATCGTACGGTGAAGTTCCAAAAACCTTATGTAACTCACCTACAAGGCACTCTCTATACAGGTTGTTGAGGCTCAATATAGAAAGATTCTAAAGGTGAGAATTAGTGTCAAATACCTAAACTTGTAATCCAAGGATCAAGACTAACTTAACCGATTGAGGTTGTGACACTCACAATCGAGGTAGAGGTTGTTGAGGCTTCACTACCACCTAGAAAAGACAAGTCTAAACTAAGTTAAAGCAAATCTTTAACTTTGGATTAAAGTAAAAGCAAGGTTCGTAAACTGGGGTAAATCACGGATAGTTCTTGAGAATCACGGCCGTGGAAACCTAAGAACAGGCCGTGATTTAGGGTGTCGACGATATTTCTCTAACTCTCAGGGTCCAATCAAATTACGATCGATCTATCATTATCTAAGCCACAACTATCAACCCTTCACCTTAGAGTTGCTAAAGGGTTTTAGCCAATAACCATTGTCATGATATCAATATTCAAATCAAAGACAATAAAAGATGAAAACCCTCGAAAACTCAAATATAATCAAAAACTCAATCTCAAATCCAAACACAAATCGGAATATTCAATGAATTCGGAATAGAATACAAAACCTCACAATGATCCTAGGCAAGTATGAAGAACGGGATGTCAATCCGTCTTCAATATCAAAACCTAAGAAAGAGGCTAACCCTTCGGCGATCTTCAATCAACCCTAGGCGAAAATGCTCCAAGCAAGGTAAGCGGTCGTAAGCGAAGGTCAAAGTCTTGGGGTTGTCACCGTCCCTTTGGAGAATTTGGCTCTCCCTAAGTCTCCCCTTTTGGAGATTTTGACTCCTTCTATTCTCCCCTTGGAGAAATTGGCTCCTTTTTGGAGGTTTTGACTCCCTTCTGGAGGTTTTGACTCCCTTCAAATGTTGAAGGCTCTCGAATATTTATAGGAATCAATCTAGGGTTTAAAGATAAAACCCTAAATATTTGGGTTGAAAAGAAGTCGAATCCGCTGGTATCAGAAAATACTCTGGGCCGCGTCAGCAGGTATCAGAGAATACTTTGGCGCGTCTGACGGTATCAGAGAATACTTTGGGCCGCGTCCGACGGTATCAGAGAATACTTTGGGCCGCGTCCAACGGTATCAGAGAATACTTTGGGCCGCGTCCGACGGTATCAGAGAATACTTTGGCCCGCCCTAAATTCCTTTTATGCTCCTTTTTCGTCCCACTTCAAGGCTTAATCCTTAAATATGCTATTTTGCTCCATAATTCACCAAATTACCTACAAATGCAATAAAACTCTGTGTAGACCTCTATTCTTGCAAAGTAGGTGAATATAACCATAAATGCCATGAATGTATGTCTATGCATGCAAAATAAAGGGAAAATCTATATAAATACATGCCTAAAAATAGGTCATAATTCATGTCATCAAAATACCCCATACTTGCCTCTTGCTTGTCCCCAAGCAAGGTTCAAACTTAAAATAAAAGATGATATGGATTATGAATATGCAAAAATAAAGAAAAACCACAATATTTTGGTTGTGCTTCTATTCATAGATCACCCTCAAATGGTTGCTTCATAGCTAATGAAAATCATCATATGATCAAAAGGAATTATATCATGAAAAGGATAATCACACTTTGTAAGAAAATCATAACATGCATCATAACTTGCAATATATCAAAATCAATCATGAGGAATCCAATTTAGACCACAAAGCCAAACACATTCCAATGATCTTAAGGACTTTCAAGTAAGGTCAAGAATGCGGAAAGGAGGGAAACTTATAAGGGATGTGGTGCATGAATCCGGGAAAAGGAATAACCCAACTCTTTTACTTTTTCTTTTGATTTTGCAACACCATCAACTTAGAGCTTTGCTCTTTTCTTTTTCACATTATTTTTCGACTTTACTTTTGGAAATATGGACAGCGGTGCACAAAAACCGAAGCCTAGGAGATTGGCGTTTCTCAAATTTACAAGAGATGCCTCAAACCCTTAGCGCACATACCATAATCCGCTAGGAATATCGCTCAATCCGACTTTGGCAAGACACAAACACCCGGCTATGTGAATGGTGCCGAGTTACTCATCATCATGATTGACTTCCCCAAACCTATTACTTTTTCTATTCTTTGAATGCAAAAAATTGCTTTCATGGCCCTCCCACATCAAATATGCCAAATACTCAACTCCTCCTAATTCCCGGATAGGTTAGGGGGGCAATTATTTCATTGAGGGGCTAGATGAATAAAGAAGAAGAAAGAAAGGTCGAATTGCCTTAATCATTTCATAAAGAAGTGTAAGAACTTATATGCGGTTTCAACCTTCAACACTCAACATGATTTAGAATGAAAGCAAATTATCAAACATGCATGAAATTCTATCAAAGTATTCAAATCCCACATATGTCATAAATCAGTTCAAGCATATCAAAATCATCATAGCTATTCCACAAAACAATGTTCATCATAGAGATCATATCCATTCTAGAAGCACAAAACTTTTTAAAAATTTTTCAAAATTTTCAAATCATATGATGCAAGACATAAAACATGCAAATGGTATTGCAAATACCTCCACCCCATACTTAAAACTCACATTGTCCCCAATGTGAAGAAAAAAAAAAAAAGATGGAAAAGGATACTCACAATGTAAGATGGCGAACCAGTCAATCGGGCGGTGGTGGAAATCTTTAGAAGCTCAATAGGGAATTCTGAATATTCCAATCATTGTCAAAGAACGAAGAAGGGGAACGTCTTTCCGCCGAAAATTTTTCCGAAAAAAAAAAAAAATTTTTTTTTTTTTTTTTTTCGGGTCGGGAATTTCCACGGTCGTGGTTTTCAAAACCACGGCCGTGGAACTTTCTGTTGCTCTTGACAAGAGTCCAAGTTCCGTCAATCTTTTCGACTTTTCTCATCTTCTCTTGCTTACTCCTTATTCCTGACATCCAAAAACACAAACATACCGGAAGGTATCGAAGAAAAACAAGCAAAAACAACTACTCTAATCTAAGAAAGAAAAGGGAAAAGGATTCATTACCTTGGGTTGCCTCCCAAGAAGCGCTTGGTTTAACGTCGCTAGCTGGACCTATGTCCATAGATGACTCAATGCACCTTGAACATCTTGGATTGCTCTTCAAATCCATCATAGAGCTCTTCCAAGAAATCTCCGGTTCCTAATTTCACCGGCAAGTGGTAAGATATCCCATGTACAAGCTTGTACGGTTTGATTCTCACCGGAATCCTCCTAGCTTTCTTATGCTTTAATGGGACATAATTCGGTCTTCCATCCCATCCTTTCCTAGATCGAGAAATCAGTTTCTCGAGAATCCTCCTAGCTTCCCCATCTCCAATTTGGGGATGATGTATGGTCTTCGTCATGTGAATGACCCCATATTTGAACAAAAGACACTTCTTCGCCTTAACGGTGAAGTGCTTGCTAACTCCACTCCTTGTAGTCCAAGGAGCATCTTCTTCCAGCAATTTCAATGGAGGCTTCATCTTCACCTTAGGAGGTTCTTTTGGAAGAGACCTCCAACTCTCCGGTGCATTCCTGAAAAAATCAGAAATTTTAATAGGAATTTCAAAAGAAGTAAGAGAATATACCTTGTTAAATTCTTCAAGGCTTGGGACAAGTTTCATGTTGGCATGATGATCCACACATGAAATATCTCCCAACTCAGCTGGATCTTCTTCAACCTTGGCCACAATTTCAGTAATTTGGCCAAGGTTCACCACTTCTTCCTCTTCTTCAA
>BSUD01000004.1:4167678-4204021 GCA_033239045.1 Fagopyrum esculentum | reverse complement strand
TTCCTCTTCTTCAAGCGCAACTGGCTCTTCTTCAATCTCGACCACAATATTAGCAATTTGGTCTAGGTGTTCCACTTCTTCCTCTTCCTCAAGCACAACTGACTCTTCTTCAATCTCGACCACAATATTAGCAATTGGGTGTAGGTGTTCCACTTCTTCCTCTTCTTCAATAGGAACTTCAAGAGGAAATTCAGGTTCGATAGGAGGAAGGCTTAAGACTTGGAATTCTTCCTTGTTGGATGGATAACTTTCCATGGCTTCATAAGATTCAGACATAGATTTTAGTTTGTCTTCCAACCTGTCCAACACTTTTAATATCTCTTCCAACATCATTTGTGTGCCATCCTCGGATGGTTGTTGTGGAGTTTGCACTTGAGGAGGTTGATCATAAAACGTATGAAGGGGATTAAGTTCATCCCAATATGCGAGCTCATCCTCAATGGCTTCCTCTCTTTCTTTTTCGTCGCTAACACAATAATAGGCATACTTCTCCTCCAAATATTCATAATGGTCCGCCCTAGCACCTTGCCATGCAAACCAGGCTGGATCAAATGCAGGTTCATTGCTCCATGCAGCCATTGGTGAACCTAAAAACTCAATAACTCATTCCGAAAAGATTAAAAGCAAAAAGCTCCCAAGCTTGACAACCGGCAACCGGATTCGGCCGAAACCAAATCCCCGGCAACGGCGCCAAAAACTTGTTCGCCACTTAGCGTGCGTGCAATCAAGTCTTAAATTTATAAAACTAGAATAAAAGCAAGCGAACCCGCAGTGTACGGATCGGCGTAGATTAGCAAGTATTCCAGAGTATCGAACACAGGGATTTGGGGGGAACAAATTCAGTTGTAAAGTTGTCAAGCAAATAAAAGGGTAAAGCTTTGCAAGTATATTGGGAAAACAGCAACCCTAAAGATCCAGGTATCTAATTGTGGCAATCGATTTAAGATATACTTAATGATATAAAGACAGAGTTGAGATATGCAAAGGTATACTAATGTAAGGTAATCGTACGGTGAAGTTCCAAAAACCTTATGTAACTCACCTACAAGGCACTCTCTATACAGGTTGTTGAGGCTCAATATAGAAAGATTCTAAAGGTGAGAATTAGTGTCAAATACCTAAACTTGTAATCCAAGGATCAAGACTAACTTAACCGATTGAGGTTGTGACACTCACAATCGAGGTAGAGGTTGTTGAGGCTTCACTACCACCTAGAAAAGACAAGTCTAAACTAAGTTAAAGCAAATCTTTAACTTTGGATTAAAGTAAAAGCAAGGTTCGTAAACTGGGGTAAATCACGGATAGTTCTTGAGAATCACGGCCGTGGAAACCTAAGAACAGGCCGTGATTTAGGGTGTCGACGATATTTCTCTAACTCTCAGGGTCCAATCAAATTACGATCGATCTATCATTATCTAAGCCACAACTATCAACCCTTCACCTTAGAGTTGCTAAAGGGTTTTAGCCAATAACCATTGTCATGATATCAATATTCAAATCAAAGACAATAAAAGATGAAAACCCTCGAAAACTCAAATATAATCAAAAACTCAATCTCAAATCCAAACACAAATCGGAATATTCAATGAATTCGGAATAGAATACAAAACCTCACAATGATCCTAGGCAAGTATGAAGAACGGGATGTCAATCCGTCTTCAATATCAAAACCTAAGAAAGAGGCTAACCCTTCGGCGATCTTCAATCAACCCTAGGCGAAAATGCTCCAAGCAAGGTAAGCGGTCGTAAGCGAAGGTCAAAGTCTTGGGGTTGTCACCGTCCCTTTGGAGAATTTGGCTCTCCCTAAGTCTCCCCTTTTGGAGATTTTGACTCCTTCTATTCTCCCCTTGGAGAAATTGGCTCCTTTTTGGAGGTTTTGACTCCCTTCTGGAGGTTTTGACTCCCTTCAAATGTTGAAGGCTCTCGAATATTTATAGGAATCAATCTAGGGTTTAAAGATAAAACCCTAAATATTTGGGTTGAAAAGAAGTCGAATCCGCTGGTATCAGAAAATACTCTGGGCCGCGTCAGCAGGTATCAGAGAATACTTTGGCGCGTCTGACGGTATCAGAGAATACTTTGGGCCGCGTCCGACGGTATCAGAGAATACTTTGGGCCGCGTCCAACGGTATCAGAGAATACTTTGGGCCGCGTCCGACGGTATCAGAGAATACTTTGGCCCGCCCTAAATTCCTTTTATGCTCCTTTTTCGTCCCACTTCAAGGCTTAATCCTTAAATATGCTATTTTGCTCCATAATTCACCAAATTACCTACAAATGCAATAAAACTCTGTGTAGACCTCTATTCTTGCAAAGTAGGTGAATATAACCATAAATGCCATGAATGTATGTCTATGCATGCAAAATAAAGGGAAAATCTATATAAATACATGCCTAAAAATAGGTCATAATTCATGTCATCAGTGGTGTGTGCTATTGCGTGATTTAATAATAATAACTTGCTAGGACGACTGTTATTATTACGTTTAAGGCCCAAGTGTATGTATAACGGGCCGTGACATCACTACCCAGCTCTGACAGGAGACTGGGAGGTTCTCTATACCCAGACCATGCAGGTACAAGGTGAGATGCATCGGATCCATTCCTGATGGTTACACGGGGGCGGAGGCGAGGTTTGGGAATCCCTCGTGTCACAAAATAAGTATCACTAGAGTGAACGAGTAAATTAAAGCAAGATAATAAAACGGACTTGTTTGAAAGCATGCTGAGTGTTTATGTCTATCTGAGTGTGTTTGTGCTGCTATTATTCTGCTAATATTTAGATAACTAGCTAACGGTTCTTCTTGTTGTTGTTTTAGACTTACCGCAGGTTAGATCAGCAGCTGAGTGATCCGGAAGTAGTGGTCAGCCGGGTCTCCGTACTCCTTAGAACGGGGTTGGGGTTGTTTTGTCTTTCCTTTCTTTTGGTTAAGACAGTTCTTCTGTTCTTTTGTTTAAGTACGTTAGGCTGCTAGACAGTGTTGCATTCATTACTTTAAAAACATGGTTTTTAGGAATTTCGGTTTCTTTATTTGTGTCTTGTTGAAAGATCCTAGTAATATTGTTGTCAAACTGAGGTCGGGACCCATTGTGAGGTCCTAACCAGTAATGTCCCGAGTTCTGAGAATTTGGGGTGTTACATATATTTATATAGTTCGACACCAATAACTACCACCAATTATTTAAAGCTATATCGGATAAAACTTGAGATTGTTATTGAATATCTATTCCTTTAAATTAAATAATCTTAAAACTACAAATAACCAAAATTGAAATATGTAACCTATAGAATCGAAATTTTAAATTTTGATTTATATAAGAGTGAAATATGAAGAAATCATATTGAATAAAAATCAAAATTGTAGGTGAATTTATATCTTTAAAAACAATAATTTTAAAACCGAAAAAAAAAAATATAAAATCCGTAACTTATAAACAAAAAATTATAAGAGTGAAATTATTTAAAAAAATCACCAAATCCTAATTTTATTGTTAGTGAAAATTAAAATTTGAATTAATTAGAGTGAAAAATTAAAAAATAAATCACCAAAACATAGTTTTTATTCAATACTTGTAGGAGAGTCTTTCATATTTGTTCATTAAAAACAGTTAAGATTTTAAAATTAGATTTTTATAAGAGTAAAATTTTAAAAAGCATATCGGATAAAAATCGAGATTGCTATTGAATATCTATTCCATTAAAATTAGATAATTTTAAGAGTAAAAATTTTAAACTGAAAATCACCAAATCTGAAATATGTAACCTACAAAATCAAAAATTTAAAATTTGAATTTTATAAGATTGAAATTTTAAGAAATCTTATTGGATAAAAATTGAAATTTTTAGTGAATATTTACATCCTTAAAAATAGATAATTTTAAAAAATAAAAAATCATTAAATATAATTTACGTAACTTACAGAAATCAAAATGTTAAAATTAGATTTTTAAATGAGGGATTTTTTTTAAATTTCCAAATCTTAGTTTTTATTGTTAGTGAAAATTTAAAATTAAATTTATTATAGCGAAATTTTAAAAAATCACAAAATCCTAGTTTTTATCACTTGTAGGATAATCTTTCTTATTTGGTTGATTAAATTTTTTAAAATATTTAAAAAATCAAATTTTATAAGAGTGAAATTTTAAAAAATGATGTAACACCCCGAATCCGCGGGACTCGGGGCGCTACGGGTTGGGACCTCACAATGGGTCCCGACCCTTAGCCTGACAACAATTTCACCGGATCTTTCAACATGGCACAAATAAAGGCAAAACCAAAATTCCTTTTAATGCAAATGATAAGAAACCCGAAGGAAAACAACCAAAAGACTTCAGCCGAGATACAAAACAAAGACTAAACGCCATACACGTGGCATACAAAACACAATAACCGAAGAACAAAACACAATAACCGAAGAACAAAACACAACACGACTCTAACAAAAACCCCTCCTAAAATGTACGGAACCCCGGCTGCCCACTCTTCCGGATCTCTCGACCGCATTCCTAACCTGCAAGGCAAACTACAACATTCGGTATAAAACCGTTAGCTCACATTCGAAGCATTAGAATTAAAGGGAAAGGCACAAACACAATTAATTCAACATAGTCACACAACATACTCAAAGCACACAAATCCGGTTTATTATCTTTTTATTATTAAGTCATATACCGATCTAGTTCAACTTCTTTTGTGACACGAAAATCCTCCGAAACTCGCCTCGGTCCCTTCTTCAGGCAATGGAACGGTCGGATGCCTCCGACCGTCTAACCAGCACGGGCTAGTCGCCGAGATCCCCCTAGCTCTCACGGGGAGCCAGGCGGTGATGTCACCGCCCGTTATCATACACTTGGGTCAAATAATATAAAGGTCGGTAATCCTATTTCCGGTTTAGTTGTTATAAATAGTAAAAGAATAAACACACACCACCCAACACACGATAATGCTAATACAAAGAATACGAGCTAAGTAAGTCCGGAGACTTACCTGTCCCAAAGCTAAACCCGATAAATCTCGTACTCAATTTCCCGCAGGAATGTAACACATCGTCTGCTCAGACAAGGCACACAATCAATTACTAACCAACAAGCTAGAAGCCCTCGGACTTCTAGTCTCCCAAAACCTATATGAGGTCAAAAACCTAGAATGCTAGGTCCAACTCCTAAACCCAAAGATCATTCTATGATCGTACCAAAACATCACAATACTCATAAACCAATCCACGATCCTAAGGTCCAAACCACTACTTGGTATTCTCACTAGGTTATGCTAGATTATCCAACCTAGCATGATACTAATACTAAACATATCTAGATCGAGGAAAAGGCAACTCACCCGACGTCAAAAGACGGAAGACGGTCCATGGGTGTCGAGAATGGTTTCGTTGGCCTTCTATGGGGCGCTTTCGAACCTAACACCAAATCTAGGAAAATTTAGCTCATATGCTAAATTTGATTTTAAATATATATAATATATAACTCAAAGGTAAAACTCATTTTTCAAACGTCAACTTTAAAATCGCGTAATTCCCTTCCGGGGTAGAAGTACAATACAAGAAACTTGGTCATAAAACCTTGATTAAAACCTTGACCCGTAAACCGAAATTAATCCAACAAGGTCACAATATATATAGTATATATAAGTAAGAATTTAACTCGAAGTAAATCCCAAGTTTAAAGTCCGCAATTGTATTTTCCGGGCAACCTAAACAACATCATAAACCCAAGGTAAAACTCGTTTTCCAAGCCAAGGATAAACAAAACCGCTCAAACGCTTTCCGGGGCAAAATATACACTTTCTGAAATGTGGGCTAAATTTGGTAAATTAAACTTCCAGCCAAAATCTGTAATTATTTCATCAGGGGCATAAAAGCAAATTTCAGAATTTAGGGCCATTATTGCAAATGCAAAACATTGGTTGCATTTTGTAATTACACTAAAAATAAGGGGCCACGATTTGAATTTAATAATTAGGGTTTTCTTCAACCTTTCCCCAACTGCAGAGAAGGGCAAGGAAGAGTGGTGGCCGGCGGCGCTACGGCTGCACTCGGCGGCGGGGCTCACTGGCGACTGGGGCGGCGAGGCTGCGGCAGCAGGGCGACCCCATCTCCGGCGGCGGTGGCTCTTTCCTGGCGACGGACAGAAAGCGAGCAGGGAAAGGAAGAGGGGCGGCTGACTTCGTTCCAGTCCGGAAACACTTGCGGTGGTGGCAAGGGTGGAAAGGCGGACTATTCTCGGCGGTTGGTGTGGCAGCCCGACAGCGAGGACGGAGGGGATCTGGTGAAGGCCGATTCGATGTTTCATCGGTCGACATTAGCCCCGATCGAGGGAGGCGGAGGCGGTCGTGAAGCAGTCCTTCGGCGAATCTCTTCTAGGCCCGGCGGCAGCAACACTGGCCTCGTCTCCGGCGACAACAACACTGGCCTCGGCTCCGACGACAACAACACTGGCCTCGGCTCCGACGATGGAGGCGAATGGTGAGAAACAGGGTGGAAGAGGAGGGTTGTATTCTCCGCTGAGAAAGAATGGGGAAAGAGTAGTTGGGGTTGGGTCAGGGGACAGAAGGGGAAAAGGATGGTCGGGTTGCAGGGCGACGGAGAGCGAGGAGTCGGAAACGGGGTGAGAGGTCGGTTGCAGGGTTGCGGGGAGCGAAGAGTCGGAAGCGAAGGGTCGTTGCAGCTGCTACAGGTCGGGGAAGGAGAAGCTCTCACTAGTCAGAGGAGAGAGACAGGAAAATAAGAAAAGAAAGAGAGGGAAAAAAAAAAAGAAAAAATAATTGAAGAAGAAACAAATAATAAAAGGATAGACTCGCTTAAACATACGGAACCGGATTTTCGGATTGGAAAGATTTCGGAATCGGAAACTTCCCGAATTTTCCGAGAATAAAGATACGGAAAATATATGTGGATCGAATATAAAAATACTCGCCAAGATATAATTTGAAATACAAAACCATCCTCGCGATTTATTTTACGATATAATATCAAATTTAAACATGAAATAAAATATATCGTTATACATACTTCTCAATTTAATTTAAGACGAAAAATACTCGTAAAATATACTTAAGGTATAAAGATATGTATAATATCCGGAAAGATAATTAACGCAAATGCGCCCAAAAATTGGGGCGTTACATCATATCCCCCTAAAAAAAAAGTTTCGTCCCGAAGCTTGCTATGCGTCGAACTTCTCGGTCGCTAAGGCCGAAGTATTAACTCTCAAACTAAGAAGGTTGTAACCTTCTAATCTATACACCCAAACTAATCAAACTACCACCGCAAGATATATTAGATCCTATAACATATTCCCGCACGGGCACGAACAATTATAACATCACTCAAGCACATAACATAACTAAGGGAAGAACTAGGTCTAACCCGTCGATTCTATCGAAGTACTAGCTTAGCGTAACACTCAACCAAATATACTATCTTTCGTCTTCCTATAAGCCTCATTGATTCCTCGTCTGCCCCTAGATCATCGTGACTGACCACACGTCTTGAATCATGCATGTACTCTCTTGATTGATACGCGTAAAACACCGGGTGGCAACACCAACTTGTAAGCCACTTCTCCAACTTGCGCTAAGATTTCAAAAAGGTCCGATTTATCGGAAACTCAACTCTCTTCTCGGTTTTTTTTTTCTCAATACAGCATTTCCATTAGGTTTCTCTATCAAAGAAGATCGAACTTCCAAATAACACCCTTAGTTTTGGTTCTTGTCAAACCAAACTTTGATGTTACGTTTCCTCAATTCTTGTGGCACTTCCAAGTAGTGAAGTACTTTACCTCACACTGCTTCTACTAACGAGACACGTATGCTATCACTTTTACTTCGTTTCCCAATACTCAATCAAGACCCTGCCTTGGAGAATCACTTGTACACTTCAAATCCATCATACCTCGAGGCAATTTCAAAACAGCTACACCAATGAATCTCCTCTCAACTCTCAACAACTCCATTGTCAATATTCTTCCCACTCTAACTTCTTTGTCTTCCGAAGTAGATTATCCATAGATGGTGTTACTCGGAGAATCTCTCCACAAATCCGGTAATGACCAACACATCTAAGAAAATTTCTTATTCGAGAGTAGACCAAAATATCTTGTATGGGGCATCAGTAAGTCCATGTGGAGTAACTACCACTTGTAGTGACCTTGGCTGGTCCCAAGGTGCCGTGTTGGCAATATCTAATCTCGAATTCTCAAATGGTGACAATCCAATCTTACTTAATCTTAGAAGAGACTACCGACCCTTGCAACCGGTCGAGTAGATCCGCTATCTGTGGTGAGGGATACTTGGTTCTTCATTGTTATCTTGTTCGGCTAACGGTAATTGATGTACAAGCGGAGATAATCGTCTCTCTATTCGCAAACTAGTGTTCTCCATAACAACTTCAAATCAAGAGTTTAAAAATATTTTTCAATATGAACTTCAAATCAAGAGTTCAAGATAGCGTCTGACGTTTTCTATGGCAGTGCATTGGTTCAAATGAACCTTTATCCACAAGTCCTTGCAACTGGTTGTTCAAATGCTTCTTCCACTCATGTACCTTCACAGGTGTCATATGTAGAGTGTCTTGGATATCGGAGTCGAGCCAAACTCAACCTTAGTGGCAACACATTCCAATGTATTGGAATCCGTGATATCTCAGATTCCATCTTTTCTCTTCCCGTCACATATCATAATAACCGGCACAATCTTGTCTTATCACTTCACAAGTGGTCACGACACAATTGATCTACCTCGATCTATTGAGGGGTGACGTCCTTTAAACACGTGTATTGTTCCATCATTAGCTACAAGGTTTACCGTCCTCTTTCATATATCCTTCATCTCTTGAACTCGAGAGACTTGCTCGAGTCTTCTGACTCTTGTATCCTTATTTAAGTATTCCTTTATCTTAATCTCATTTTCCCTCTTTGATGACATGATTGTAAAAATCTTTTAAGGTTTCTCACTTATGTGCAACCATAAGGGTCCAAACTGCAGGACTCAACCGTGCTTCGAAACAATTGATCTTATCTTCTTCACTTTCCATGACATTCCAACGTATGGAAGGAGCTCTTCGTCTTCTATATAAGCTTTCACCATATCCTTTCTTCAAGTAGGCGTAGAAATTATACTTCATTTTCTTATGTAACGTCAAACCGACCGTAGTGGTTCTAACCTCCACCTTTCATGTACTCCTTATACATCTCATATCAACAACAACTTCAAAACTTCGATCTTCTCTTACTCTTGTTGGTCACCTTATGCATCTCTCGATATTCCCTGAACAACTTCACAACCGTACCTGTATCCCTGTGGAAAATGCTAGAAGAAATTCTCCATCCAAAACCACTGAAATATCCAACTCATTACTTCTCAAGTTCTAACGTCATAAGCTCTAAGCTTGCGGTGTTACTATAATCCAGGTTCCCCGTCTCACTTCATCCCTACCATGGCTTCTCCGTAGGAGTCAAGAAAACTTTGACTCAACTTTTGCTCGCGAAAACATAACATCCCTATCATTAGTACCAAAATATCATGCATCCTCTTTATGTATTCCCCCTTTTTCCGTACCACAACCATAAAAGCCTCACTTTCCTCCCGCTCATCTATTCTCTTCACTCTTATCAAACTTTAACAGTTCTTATACGTGTCGTGTCCCCCTTATGCCGATCCCATGAACAAAGAAAGTCGTACGGGTTCGTTACCATCCCCTCCCTAGGAGGTCTGTTACATTTACTTGATTAAAACGTTTATGCTTCAGTTAATACACCTCCTATCACTGCATTCAACCTCCACGAATGTTCTAGTTCTTGTTCCCCTTCTTAATGATCTCACATCATGGGTTACTCTTTCGTTCCCACAGTCACCAGTATATAACCCGCACCTGTGCATTCTCGGTGGTCACCGATTAACTCATTAATGAGCCTCTCCAAGATCAACGACTTGCCCTTCTATCATACGTCCATGCTACCATACTCATGAAGACTACCCTCCTTGGGGTACTTTACCTTAAACTCTGTTAGTTATTTCTTCATTCCATGCTTCCTCTTCTTTATAAGGTAACTATATCTTCTTTGTCTTGTTATATCATATAACTCCCTTTCCTAGACTTAATCATTCTTCCTTGATGTCTTCCAAGAGCACGTTCCCAAATATTATTATAGCCCTAGCTAGCATCCACTCGCATTTCTCTTGGTTGGTATCGTAAGTCTCTCGTTCAAAGCTCTTCATTTCGTCCATCGTCTTCTTGAGGTCATCATTTATACACACTTCCTCCTTCTTGGTGTTTGTTAGTCTTATCATCATAATGGAAATCGGTCAACTCCACGTGAGTCCCCACCATGTTTTTCTTCTCATAACTCTAGTAATGTTGAAACTTTACTTTTTGGTATCTTGTAACCTTAACTTACGGTATCTTAAATCTTTAGCAAATGGTTCAATCACTCTTCTCGTCTTGACTCAAATGCTTTGGAGCGTCTAAAGAAAACTTCACATCTTAATAGAATGTCACCTTTAACCTTGTTAGAATGTATCCCTCACCTCGTCGATTCAAATCTTTAGTTGTCCACGCGTCTTCCTGAAGAACTTATGGTTGTTATTCCTATTGGTCTCGTTGTCTTTCTAATCGTGACTTCTTTGTAACCATTTCCACACCTTTGTGTCACTCCTTTTTCTTGTATGTTCTCCATCTTGATTTCTCTTAAGTCGTCTCGGATTTTCCTTCCACTTGTTCGTCCTTTGGTTATGTCATCTCTACTCCTCCTCTTCGACATCCTCTTAAAGGAGTACAAGAACTCCAAGGTGTTCGCCCGAACGTAGCTCTCAACTCAATACTTGAGCATATTCCTCCTCGTATGTACACTATCCTATGTAAAACGACGTCGTCCAAGGGCGATGATATCGTAATAGCATCTCAACAAAAAGGTCCTATATGTCCATATGCTACTATATAAATACGTATTCATAACTATATAATTCCTAAGTCCTTATTACCACTAATATCACGCATTCGGCATTCCATTACAACAATACAAGGTCAAAAACATAAAATCGTTCACATATACAACAACTATACACATAAATCATGTCCATCATGCAACTACAATCCACATACAATAATAACCCAAAAACATCCTAAGTCCACGATAAATATCTACATAACTACACATATCTATATATATATATACTAAAAATCCAATAAACTATGCTGCCGAGATCCACGGAAGGAGTGGTGGTCCGTACATTCTACCCCGACTCATGCATGTGATTTTGAAAACGAAAACTCAGAACCCGCGGGGTTCTGTTTATTCCTTATTCGGCCTTTAGAAGATTGCGAGTGCCATTGTTGTCAACCTAGGGCTCTGATACCACTTTTGTAACACCCCGAATCCGCGGGACTCGGGGCGCTACGGGTTGGGACCTCACAATGGGTCCCGACCCTTAGCCTGACAACAATTTCACCGGATCTTTCAACATGGCACAAATAAAGGCAAAACCAAAATTCCTTTTAATGCAAATGATAAGAAACCCGAAGGAAAACAACCAAAAGACTTTAGCCGAGATACAAAACAAAGACTAAACGCCATACACGTGGCATACAAAACACAATAACCGAAGAACAAAACACAATAACCGAAGAACAAAACACAACACGACTCTAACCAAAACCCCTCCTAAAATGTACGGAACCCCGGCTGCCCACTCTTCCGGATCTCTCGACCGCATTCCTAACCTGCAAGGCAAACTACAACATTCGGTATAAAACCGTTAGCTCACATTCGAAGCATTAGAATTAAAGGGAAAGGCACAAACACAATTAATTCAACATAGTCACACAACATACTCAAAGCACACAAATCCGGTTTATTATCTTTTTATTATTAAGTCATATACCGATCTAGTTCAACTTCTTTTGTGACACGAAAATCCTCCGAAACTCGCCTCGGTCCCTTCTTCCGGCAATGGAACGGTCGGATGCCTCCGACCGTCTAACCAGCACGGGCTAGTCGCCGAGATCCCCCTAGCTCTCACGGGGAGCCAGGCAGTGATGTCACCGCCCGTTATCATACACTTGGGCCAAATAATATAAAGGTCGGTAATCCTATTTCCGGTTTAGTTGTTATAAATAGTAAAAGAATAAACACACACCACCCAACACACGATAATGCTAATACAAAGAATACGAGCTAAGTAAGTCCGGAGACTTACCTGTCCCAAAGCTAAACCCGATAAATCCCGTACTCAATTTCCCGCAGGAATGTAACACATCGCCTGCTCAGACAAGGCACACAATCAATTACTAACCAACAAGCTAGAAGCCCTCGGACTTCTAGTCTCCCAAAACCTATATGAGGTCAAAAACCTAGAATGCTAGGTCCAACTCCTAAACCCAAAGATCATTCTATGATCGTACCAAAACATCACAATACTCATAAACCAATCCACGATCCTAAGGTCCAAACCACTACTTGGTATTCTCACTAGGTTATGCTAGATTATCCAACCTAGCAAGATACTAATACTAAACATATCTAGATCGAGGAAAAGGCAACTCACCCGACGTCAAAAGACGGAAGACGGTCCATGGGTGTCGAGAATGGTTTCGTTGGCCTTCTATGGGGCGCTTTCGAACCTAACACCAAATCTAGGCAAATTTAGCTCATATGCTAAATTTGATTTTAAATATATATAATATATAACTCAAAGGTAAAACTCATTTTTCAAACGTCAACTTTAAAATCGCGTAATTCCCTTCCGGGGTAGAAGTACAATACAAGAAACTTGGTCATAAAACCTTGATTAAAACCTTGACCCGTAAACCGAAATTAATCCAACAAGGTCACAATATATATAGTATATATAAGTAAGAATTTAACTCGAAGTAAATCCCAAGTTTAAAGTCCGCAATTGTATTTTCCGGGCAACCTAAACAACATCATAAACCCAAGGTAAAACTCGTTTTCCAAGCCAAGGAAAAACAAAACCGCTCAAACGCTTTCCGGGGCAAAATATACACTTTCTGAAATGTGGGCTAAATTTGGTAAATTAAACTTCCAGCCAAAATCTGTAATTATTTCATCAGGGGCATAAAAGCAAATTTCAGAATTTAGGGCCATTATTGCAAATGCAAAACATTGGTTGCATTTTGTAATTACACTAAAAATAAGGGGCCACGATTTGAATTTAATAATTAGGGTTTTCTTCAACCTTTCCCCAACTGCAGAGAAGGGCAAGGAAGAGTGGTGGCCGGCGGCGCTACGGCTGCACTCGGCGGCGGGGCTCACTGGCGACTGGGGCGGCGAGGCTGCGGCAGCAAGGCGACCCCATCTCCGGCGGCGGTGGCTCTTTCCTGGCGACGGACAGAAAGCGAGCAGGGAAAGGAAGAGGGGCGGCTGACTTCGTTCCAGTCCGGAAACACTTGCGGTGGTGGCGAGGGTGGAAAGGCGGACTATTCTCGGCGGTTGGTGTGGCAGCCCGACAACGAGGACGGAGGGGATCTGGTGAAGGCCGATTCGATGTTTCATCGGTCGACATTAGCCCCGATCGAGGGAGGCGGAGGCGGTCGTGAAGCAGTCCTTCGGCGAATCTCTTCTAGGCCCGGCGGCAGCAACACTGGCCTCGTCTCCGGCGACAACAACACTGGCCTCGGCTCCGACGACAACAACACTGGCCTCGGCTCCGACGATGGAGGCGAATGGTGAGAAACAGGGTGGAAGAGGAGGGTTGTATTCTCCGCTGAGAAAGAATGGGGAAAGAGTAGTTGGGGCTGGGTCAGGGGACAGAAGGGGAAAAGGATGGTCGGGTTGCAGGGCGACGGAGAGCGAGGAGTCGGAAACGGGGTGAGAGGTCGGTTGCAGGGTTGCGGGGAGCGAAGAGTCGGAAGCGAAGGGTCGTTGCAGCTGCTACAGGTCGGGGAAGGAGAAGCTCTCACTAGTCATAGGAGAGAGACAGGAAAATAAGAAAAGAAAGAGAGGGAAAAAAAAAAGAAAAAATAATTGAAGAAGAAACAAATAATAAAAGGATAGACTCGCTTAAACATACGGAACCGGATTTTCGGATTGGAAAGATTTCGGAATCGGAAACTTCCCGAATTTTCCGAGAATAAAGATACGGAAAATATATGTGGATCGAATATAAAAATACTCGTCAAGATATAATTTGAAATACAAAACCATCCTCGCGATTTATTTTACGATATAATATTAAATTTAAACATGAAATAAAATATATCGTTATACATACTTCTCAATTTAATTTACGACGAAAAATACTCGTAAAATATACTTAAGGTATAAAGATATGTATAATATCCGGAAAGATAATTAACGCAAATGCGCCCAAAAATTGGGGCGTTACAAATGATATCGGGAAAAATCCAGATTGTTATTAAGTATATGTCTTGTTAAAATTAGATAAATTTAAAAGTCAAAATTTTAAAACTGAAAACACCGAATATGAAACCTACAAAATTGAAATTTTAATTTTTTAATTTTATAAAAAATTTAAGAAATCATATTGGATAAGAATCGAAATTTTAGTGAATATTTATATACATAAAAATATATAATTTTAAAATCAAAAATATCAAATATGAAATAAGTAACTTAAAAAATTTTAAAAATTAACTTTCGAATTTTATGAGTGAAATTTAAAAAAAAACAGCAAATCTTTGTTTTTATTTTTAGTAAAAATTTAAATTCAAATTTTACAAGAGTGAAATGTTTTTAAAAAAAATCATAAAATCTTAGTTTTTATTCACGATTTGTAGGATAAAATTTCTTATTTGTTGATTAAAAAAAGTCAAAGATTTTAAAATTCGTATTTGTTAAGAGTAAAATTCAAAATTAATCATATCGGATAAAATTTGTTAATTTTAAAAATAAAAAATAAAAAAAAAAAATCACCTAATCTTCGTTTTTATTGTTAGTGAAAATTTAAATTCGAATTTATTAGAAATTTTTAAAAATCACAAAATCTTAGTTTTTATTCAAAACTTGTAGGATAATCATTCTTGTGAACGGTTAAGTAAACCTAGTTGTATTACTTGTATATGATAGTTTGGAAAAAAGAATAGAAATGAAAGATGAACGTTTGGTTTACCGTAAAAAGCAAATATGGAGGAACATATTCCGCAATTGATAAAAGAAGAAACGCAATTGATAAATTGAGAAACAAAAATCAAACACAAACTTTTTTACATAATCAGAAAAAATGCAAAACTGATACATTTTAATCTGAAAATTACCTTGAAGAATGGAATTGATTTCTTGCTCAAAGAACCATCGGAGATTGATGAACAAATGAACGTTTGGTGATTGATATATATTGAAATTTGAAGATATTAACTTGTTAGAGAAGATTTATCTGAAAAGATTGTCTAAGAAGTTTTTACGTTAAAAGGATATGATCGAATGAGTTAAGAACTGATTTGGTGACTTCGGGGAGAAGATTGATACGAAATCTTGCTAGATAGTTTTTTAGGAAAAATAATTATTATAAAGGTATAAATAAAAGGCAAAAAAGAATTTTAAGAAACTATTTCAAAATTTATAGTTTAACAATACGTTGGTTTACAAAATTTTTTTTGTTTAAATTGTTGTTATTTGAAATATTTTTTTAACAGTTTCAAATTAGTTACTTCTAGTAATATTTATAATTATGCTTAAATTTTTGTTTTTGAAATCTAAATTTATGTAACATTATGAAAATATTTTTTTTAAAAAAATACAAAAGAAATTTAGAGATTAATTAAACTTTTTAATATAAATTCTGGTGGTTAGGATCTATTATAAAAATTATAATCAAAATAATTAATAATAATAATAATAATTTACTAATTACTTTAGAGATTAATAAAAATGGCAATTAGTTAGTTAAAAGTTATAAAATTATTAATTTAGCAGCTAGTTGGTTATCATATATTTTTTTATTTGAAAATTTACTTAGAATTTACGAAAAATATTTTAAAAGTATTTTTAAATTTATTAATTTAGCTAGTTAGTTAACAAAATCTTTTTATTTTAATTAATAAGATGAATAACACAAAATTTACATAGAATGGCATTTTAGTAAATATTTTAGAAAAAATCCTATGTGGCATACCTAGTTGATTGACATGTGGATTTAGTGTCCTTTGTTTTAGTAAGTAATATAGATTTTAAAAAAAAAAACAAAAAACAAAAAACAAAGATATAAGATTACAGTATGATGAAAAATGTTCTTGTTACTTTCTGAAATGAGATTTGGTTTTAATGTGTTAACAAATCAGATAAAACAAACGAAAGACAATAAGAAACTGATTAACACGTGGTTCACATGAATTCAAATCTAAAAGATTTATACAAAGATGAAAATGCAATCGAGTTCTATTAAATTATCTTTATCTTTTATAATCCGACGGGTCTAATACGTGGAGGGGATGCACGTAAGTGAACCTTACATATGAGCCTTCGGGATTCCATCCTAAAACCAATTGACAATAGGAGGAGTAGCCCTAACTCTTATATACTAGGTTCGGTTATTATCATATTATCGATGTGGGAGAATATATCCACACATCTCAACATTACGTAGAAATTAAACACTGATAAGAAATTTAGAAGATCATCTTTATACAAATCATACAAATTTTGGTTAAGATGTATAGGAACTAATATTAATCGATCAAGTTGTATAAATCCAATATACAAGTACAAGAAATAATCATTAATAAATTAGATAATTTCTCATTCTTAGTAAGATGATTTCTAACTACCGTTCTTCTGTACTTATAATGAGTCCCGTTTAGTTGCAACTTCGAAAATAAAAACGGAATAGAAATATATATAGTTCATGTGTATTCTGGTTCATAATTTTTTTGGAATTATTCATTATAATTTCATGCAAATTACATATGTTTCCCCTCGTTATATTTCCCTATAGGGTATCAATACTAATCAAATTCTAACACAATTACTTTGAACACAACGAATGATTTCAAAATTTTCATACATAAGGGTACATATGGACTAGATTTATTTTCATTCCGTTTCTGTTTTCGGAAACGGAAGACGATAAAAGTAGATGAAACGACGAAATCAAAAATCGCTAGTTAATTGATTAAAATCTATCATGAAACACGTAAAATTGGAAAATCGTTTGAAGTTGAAAACGAAAGCAAAATCACATATTAATTTGAAGATGATCAAACAAACTTTTTAAAAGTCGGCACAACAATTGGATTATGATAAAAAAAAAAAACCATAAAATATATCATGAAACACGTAAAATTGAAAATCGTTCAGAAATTGAAAACGAAAGACAACAACAGAAGATGAGAAGACGAAATATGTAAATACCCAGAGAAGTTCAAAAGAAAGGTTCAAAACCCAATAGCAATATGGATAATATCGGAAAACCGAAAAATATTTTGTATGTGAGATCAATGAATAAGGTGTTCGACATATATAGCGAAAATACGTATCGCTTTTCCGATAAGTTTCTCCTAAAATTGTTTATGAGTAGTTTAACTTTTGATTTAATATCTTAAAAAAAAGAGTTGTTTTTGCTGAATTATTAGATTAGATCGGCCGAAGAGTTTTGTTGAACGAATTTATATATATATTAGAGGAAAAAAAAACAATTATATTTACATATGATGGAAATTTTTTATAAAATAATACTTGATATTAGTTGTAGACGGAAAATTCAAAAAACATCTCGAATTATAATTTACACTGGCATCGTTGCAGGTTTTTTAACATAAAACTAGTATAATACCCGCACCTTGTGCGGGTTTTGAAAAAAATGAGAAAGAATATTGTGAAATAGGTTTTTTTTTACGTGCTTTTGTTTTGTATACTTCTCTAATCTAATCGACTTACCAACATTACTTTATTAACGATAAATTTACTAAATGATATTATACTATGGACATAATTAATAGAATAATATTATATATATATATATATATATATATATATATATATATATATATATAACAACATTTTGTTTTTTTCCGATTATGTAATGAGTTTAGGGATTTTTTCTTGGTTAATGAGTAACAATTTAATTTTATAATTTTTTTTTGTATTTAACAACTTTTTTGTTTTTTTTGGATTATAATGTTTATTGGTGTATTAAAAAATTTATTTTAATTAATTAATTTTCGACTATAAATCTATTAGTTAATTAGTTAATTTTATTTTTAATTATTAAAATTACAAAATATTTATGTGATCTACAAGCTAAGAAACTTAACATAATTAAACAAAAATTTAATTAATATAACGCGGTCTATATCTACAGGCTAAAAAAATAAAAAAATTAATTTAATTCAAAATTAACTTCAAAGTCCGATAACTATTATCTAAAAATAACTTATTTGCTGATGGGTGGAAGAAAATCAATAAATAAATAAAATTAACATAAAAAAAGGTGTACACGTCAATTTTTTTTTAATAACTTGAAAATAGATCAGATATACAGGGTTACGGTTAAAAAACAAATCAAGGGATGAAACAATAAAAAAACGATTGTTAATTATACAATTTCAAAAAAAATTGTGGGAGCTCCATTTTGAAATATTACTCTCACAACGCACCACATAAACTGTCATGTATACTGCTGCCTCTAGTAGTAGATATAGACTCGCCCATAACGTAAAATTTTTAGTTCCAAAAAAATAAAAAAATTTCGACAAATTTGTAAAACATAACAAGTTCTAAGGGAACCATGAAAAAAATCACATGGAACGTTCGGAAAGAAAATTCGTTCGAATAAAAATCCTAATAGAAAATATAACTAAAATGAAAATGAAATCGAAACCAATTTAATTAAAATCCATAATAAAAAGATATAACAACAATGGAAATCAATTTACCGTCAAAATGGGAATCAATTTTGTTGATAAAATGGAAGTTTTTTATTTAAAAAACTATCAAAAAAATCCAATGGAATCATGTAAAAATTTATTATATATTTATAGGTATTTTTTCAAAAAAAAACAACGTAAATTTTGATGGATTTTATCAAAAAATAATTGTTCGCTTAAAATCTGATGGAACATTTCGAAAATAAAATTCAATTCAAAATCAATTTAATTAAAACCCGCACATAACGTAAAGTTGTAGTTTCAAAAAAATAAAATTTGTTCGAAACAAATTTGTAAAACATAAAAGTTCTAAGCGAACCATGAAAAAATCTGATGGAACGTTCGAAAAAAAATCCGTCGAATAAGAATCCAAACCGAAAATATAATTAAAAGGGAAATCAAAATCGTAATATCTTTTAATATATTTTTATAAATTATTTATTTATTAAAAAAATGATTTGGTTGTTAAGGTGATTTGATTGTTGAAGCTAATTCGATTAATTTTTTTATTATTATTAAAAAAATGATTTGATTTCTATAAAATTATTATTTTAATAATAAAAGATTTTATGGTTTAAAAAATAGTGTAAAAAATAAAGATTTATTGGCTTTAATTGTGAGAGCTCAATTTCAAAAATCCTGCGTCCACAGCGCGCCACGTCATCAACCCGTGCTCTATTTTAGTAAGTATAATAGATTTGGTTTCTATAAAATTATTATTTTAATAATAAAAGATTTTATGGTTTAAAAAATAGTGTAAAAAATAAAGATTTATTGGCTTTAATTGTGGGAACTCAATTTCAAAAATCCTGCGTCCACAGCGCGCCACGTCATCAACCCGTGCTTTGTTTTAGTAAGTATAATAGATTTGGTTTCTATAAAATTATTATTTTAATAATAAAAGATTTTATGGTTTAAAAAATAGTGTAAAAATAAAGATTTATTGGCTTTAATTGTGGGAGCTCAATTTCAAAAATCATGCGTCCACAGCGCGCCACGTCATCAACCCGTGCTCTGTTTTAGTAAGTATAATAGATTAAAAATCAACAATTATAACTTAGATTTAGTTAAAAAAAAAAATTTTACTTGATTTATGATTTAATAAAAATATTTAATTTTATAAAAAGGCTAAATTGCAACGTAAGTATTACATTACCTATTATTAAATATATATATATATATATATATATATATATATATATAGAGTATAAACTAAAATTTCAAAAGAAAAAAACAAATTTTTAATAAGTAAATAAATAGATTGTAAAGTAACACGATCACGTGCATAATAAAATTATCACCAAAAAATACACATGCATATTAAAATAATAATAAAATTATTATAAACAATATTTGAAAGCTAACCTAACACACCTTAAAATTCAGTTGCTGCTGTTTGTGTTGGTGAGTGTCACATCCTCCTTCTCGTCTCCTCCAACTCCATCTTCTTTATTCGTATTAGCAATGGCAAGCAATATCACGCCATTGTTGAATCATAGCGACGGCGAGGAGGAGATCAGAAAGCTTTCTGTATGGCAAGAATTTGGAAAAGAATCAAGATTGCTATGGCATATCGCTGGGCCGGCGATATTCACTGCAATTTGTCAGTATTCATTGGGCGCTTTAACTCAAACATTTGCAGGTCTTGTTGGTGAGCTTGAACTTGCTGCTGTTTCTGTTGAGAACTCAGTTGTTGCTGGCTTTGCCTTTGGTTTCATGGTAATTCTTCGCTTTCTTTTTCCTCTTTATTCATATTTTGTTTGCTGATGTTTCCAAAACTGAACTTTGAATTGAAATGTAGTTGGGAATGGGAAGTGCCCTAGAGACTTTGTGTGGACAAGCATTTGGTGCAGGCAAGATAAGAATGCTTGGTGTTTATATGCAAAGATCTTGGGTGATCTTATTAGCAACTGCTTGTCTCTTGACTCCTATCTACATTTGGTCCCCTCTGATTCTCGAGCTTTTCGGAGAGACGACTGAGATCTCCAAGGCTGCTGGTATGTGATCAAACCTCTCTTCCTAATGGAGAACAACAAGTTCTTAAAAGATATAGGAATTTTGTTGCAGGAAAATTTGCAATATGGATGCTTCCTCAATTGTTTGCATATGCTTTAAACTTTCCAATACAAAAGTTCTTGCAAGCACAAAGGAAAGTTTGGGTAATGGCTATGGTCTCATCGATTGTGCTTGTGATCCACGCGTTATTGAGCTGATTGTTCATGTTGAAACTCGGGTGGGGCTTAGTCGGAGCCGCGGTTATGCTCAATACGTCGTGGTGGTTGATCGTCATTGGCCAACTTCTCTACATTTTCATCACAACTTCAGATGGCGCTTGGACCGGGTTCTCATGGCTAGCTTTTGCCGACTTGTGGGGATTTATCAAGCTTTCTTTGGCTTCTGCCGTCATGCTATGGTACGCCAAAAAATGTGTATATGTTGCTTAAGTTGTGGAAATTAAACTTACGAAATTGTTTGATTTCTTTGCAGCTTAGAGTATTGGTACTTGATGATATTAGTTGTGATCACCGGTCGTCTATCGAACCCTTTGATCGCAGTTGACGCACTCTCTATATGGTAAGATACAAACTAGGGCTCGTTTGAAGCGCTAAGAATTATTCATAACATTTTGTCTTTTTTGTAGCTTGAACATAACAGGATGGGTTTTAATGATTGCACTCGGCTTCAACGCTACCGTTAGGTAACCTCTCTAGCTGGCATAAAATTTATTTTTTCCTGTCTCGGGAAGATGAAGCGTTTGTCGGTTTGTAGTGTGAGAGTATCAAACGAACTAGGAGGCGGGAACTTCAGACAAGCAAAAATAGCCGTGTTTGCTGTATCGGGAACTTCAATCTCCATAGGTATAGTTTTCTTTGTTGCGGTACTGGCAACGAAAGACTGGTTCCCATATCTCTTCACAACTAGCGAAGCGGTGGGTGAGCTAACGACAAAACTCGCAATATTTCTCGCATTCACAGTCCTTCTCAACAGCCTCCAACCAGTCCTATCAGGTATATGCCTGTAAACAAGTATATTGTTATCAAGGCCGTCCAATGAGTTTCGGATGTCTGTGTCAACATTTTTGAACTCTTAGCAACTGCACCTAATATTGAGATTTAACCATGACAAGCTAAGACACTTAAAAGGGACTGGGGTCTTGTGTTGTTGAGTCTAATAAAACCCCTTGTTGGACGGACGTGATTGTTATACATGTCAATGAGAACTCTATCATTTTTGGTTCAGGTGTCGCCATTGGAGCGGGATGGCAAGCAACAGTTGCATATATAAACCTAGGTTGCTACTACCTCGTCGGTTTGCCGGCTGGCATCCTCCTCGGATTCACGTTTGGTTTTGGCGTTGAGGTAAGTTACTTTATAACCGATTAACTACTAATACAAGATTCAATCTGGCTCATAGATACTCACCGGTTTAATTAACTTTGACTTACTTGAATAGGGTATTTGGGGTGGAATGTTAGGAGGAATCTGCATCCAAACTATCATTTTAGTCGTGATTATTTTACTCACAAACTGGCGTACAGAAGTAAATTTATTCTTACTTTACATTTTTAAGGTTGACATGTAGAAATTTTAACGAATTAATGCTAATGAACCTACAAATTATTTATAATTACGCAGGCATCTGAAGCAGAGAGCCGGATTCGTAAATGGGGAGGATCAATTGCAGATACATAAGAATTTGACCTTAATATGTGGTTTGAATGACCAATTTTGTAGAGATATCAGTGGATAATTTATGAAATTGGGGTGTCATTGTTGGTTGTTTTATTAGAAGTTGGTGTTGTCATTCAAGTTACTTTAGGAAATTTGTTTCATTATTGTTAATTTAGTAGGATTTGCAAGCTCTGAATGCAAGATTTTTGTATGCTCAATTTTTATATCTTACAAAATAAATAAAGATATTTTGCTGAATAGTTTACTTCTATTATAGTTAACCCCAATTTTGATTCGGTTGAAGCTCATCCAGTATTTTCAGAAAATTTCACAAAGAAAAAGATTTGTGTATTATATATACCAAAAAATGTGCTAAATACATAGATTGTGAGAATGTGAATAAATTTTCATTGGGGTTTTCTTTGACTGACGGGTCATATTAATAACCAACGTATTTACAATAATTATATAGGGCGCCCACTATATTACTCTATTTACAATATGAGTTCTATCATACCCCGCAGTCGAAACTGGAGGAGGTAGTACAGTAAGACTGGATCTAAAATCTAGAAACAATTGTCATGGGAGGCCCTTTGTAAATATGTTTGTGTACTGAAAAGCCGATGGGACGTGAAGAACGCGAATGTGACCGCGGGCAACCTTATCTTTAGCGAAGTGGATGTCAATCTTGATATGCTTGGTTCTTTGATGTTGAACCGGGTTGCTGGCAAGGTGCGTTGCAGAGTGTTACGCTCAGGATGTGTGTATGCACGCAATAAGCCTTAAATTTATACTAGTTATATTTCTCCTAACTCCTAGCGAACCCGCAGTGTACGAGTCGTTTTGTAGTAGGGATAGTATTCCGAGGTCGAACACAAAGACTGAGGTGAGATTGAATCGATTAATGATTAAGTTTAGTGAAGATGTAGGCTAAGTAAGGATAAAGAAATAAAGAAATGAAGATCTCAATCTTTTTGGTTGGGTTTTTAGGTGATCAATCAAGGATCACAAATCATGCGAAATAAACAATCAACTAAGCTAACAAATCGACACAAACAAACAAGCTAATCACGAGATACGAGATCAAAGGGAGAAAAGCGGATTCTAGGGGTTGGAAATTCCGGTTATAGCATAGGACTCAAGCTATCTAATCATTCCTTGGATTAACTATAATATGTTGGGAGTGAATGTTTCTAGATTGGGATCAATCACCGGGTAGGTCTCATGGTCCACAAGTCCGTGTAATATCCGGAATTTTTATTTCGTTTAATCCCGTAGCAAACCGGATTTCGATCCGTTGATCCTTATATATCTACCTAGTCGGACACAATATTTCAAAATTTTATCATTATATGTAACCTCGCTTCACATAAAATGATAAGAATGGTATAGCAAACCCTAATCCACCAAACCCTAATTTAGAACATGACGTGTCTTTGACAAGGTCATGACGTCCTAGAGACGAGAACATGACGAGTTATGACGAGACCATGACAAACTCGTGACAAGGATATGCATGGGCTTGACAAAGCCATGACAAGTTTTGACAACTCAGCCCACCTTTGTTTTTAAAACTTCAACCCACTTTCTCTCTTTCTTTTTTTTTCAGCCCAGCCTTTACCCTACCTCAGCCCACACTCCTTTGCTTCAGCCCGGCTGGGAGCTGGACAAGCAGCGCAGTGAGATCCCCAGCCCAGGAAAAAGACGCTGCTTCCGTACTCCTCGCAGCCCAAGGAAAGAGCCGGCCTGCTTCTGTCCTCCTCGTAGCCCAAGGAAAGAGCTGGCCTGCTGCTCTACTCGTCGCAGCCCAGGAAGGTGACGGGCCTGCAGTCTCTTCTCCTCGCAGCCCAGGAAGCCAGTAAGTGAGGAAGGCGTTATACTCCACGTCCGGGGCAACCGTTACTTAATCTCTATCCTCTCTCAGCAGATTTGATTCTTTCCTCTTCCAGCGTTTACATTACCTTCTGCAGCCCAGATTTCACGCAAGTTGTTGCACACAATCCCCTTCACAAACCGGCACCCTCTCAGACTTCTCAACATCGCTACAGTTGGCCTTCTCGACAAAACCAAGGACGCCGCCCAGTGATCTCATGCACGAGTTGTTGACCAGGTAATCAGCTGCACCTTGCATCCTTCGCTCCATTCAACTCGGATGGTAACAACTTCCCCTTGGTTTGCTGTGCACGAGCAGGTAGGTTAGATTGTCCTCTACGACCCCAATCACACTCGAGTACCCCTGCGCAAGAGCCTCGAACCTAGCCACACTCCTTTCTCCCAGCATGTGAGTACATCTCTGCTCCTTGGTACTTATCTGTTCAGCTGACTCAACCTGTCGAGTCTTACCTCCGTCCCACATGTCTCTATGATAGGGAAAGAGTCTATCTCTGTGGGAACTCTTGAACTGGGTGAAAGAGCCTCCTACGAATCTGACTCATCGGTACTGCAAGAGGTAAGCCTCCCTCATCCTTCCAGTTTAGCCTTTCTTTCCTGAGAATATGTATGTAAGTGTATGTGTAGGGGTAAGGTTAGGTTTTCTTGTGTGTTGTTGTGAGAGAGAGTAAATCCAAGGAGGGGGTAGTAGTAAAGCCTGGTTAATGCCCTCCTGAAATGTTAATATCATGACTACTGGACTACAAGAGAAGTAGATTAGGCTGCCACAGAAAAACTGAAGCGAAGAGTTCCTTTTAAAATTCGGATTTTAGGTTTAGAAACTGCCTAGCTTGTAGACCAATGTTAGAGAGTTCGGATGATGATCCACCGTTGAAATTTTAATAGGTAATAGATGGATGTATGTAGTTTACAGTATTAAAATTTGAGAAGAAATGAACGGTCGGATTAAAAGTTATAAGGTCCCAAAGTAGCGTAGTTGAACTGTTGCAGTTTCTCAGTTTTCTATATTGGCGAGCAGCCAACTTTGTGACCAGATTTAGGTATGCTAAACTCATTATTTTTGGCTGAATTTTGGATATGATATAGTTGACATATAGTTGTAGAACATATTAAAATTTGAGAGGCATCCAGCGAGTGGTTTGGGATTTATGATTTTTCCAAGATTTAGTCGTAAGCAGTTTTTCTGTTGTGCTGAAATTCGGTTTTGGGAGATAGTTTTAAATAGGATTTTGATCTCCTTTGCAGCTAAATTTTGGATATATTATAGATAAGATTTTATATTAGAACGTATCAAAATTTGGGATAAATCCAGCGAGTAGTTTAGGAGTTATGATTTTTCAAAGTTAAGACAGTGTGTTGTTCGTTAGGTGTTGTAACCAACTTTAGAATTTTTTGTAGAAGTGATGCTTTAACAGTTTTAAGAAATTATTTCTACAACGAGTAGATAGGATATCATAGATGACCTAGGGAATTATTTCGGAATTTTTATAAGATTATTCGAATTTTATATTTGAAGCTGTAATTGGACTTTAGTGACTTGTCGGGAAATAGAAAATGAGTAGTTTTTCTAGTTGTTACCTAAAATCATCCTAGATAGTAGAATATGGTTAGTTAGCCTCAAACTATAATTTAAGTACATATTCCGAGTTTTTAGAAGTTTCGGGACCAGGGGTAAAATGGTCATTTACCTGTATAAGGGTATTTTGGTAATCTCTTGTTGATCGATTTTTTTATATCTTAGAAGTTGGAGACTTCTAAGAAAGTGGGATACATTATTGATTCCCTTGTCTTGTATAACAGGCAATTGAGTTCCTATGGTTACATACCGAGTTGAGATTAAGAGAGTTGCGTAAGTCCTTTGGGCTTACTTAGTTGACTTCTAGATATGAGTGTGGATAATGATGGTGGTGTGTGAATGATATGTTTATAGTTATATTTTAGTTGTAATTATCTACTGACCTATACTTTGGCCTAAGAGTAACGGGCGGTGGCATTCTGCTCAGTTAGCCTGAGGGCGCTGGGGGTTTCTTTAGGGACTAGTCCACACTCGGTTTGTAGTGATGCTACCGGCGGAGGTAAGCTAGACCTACACCCAGTTGGATAAGGAACGGAGGCGAGAACTCTTAAGATTTCTCGTGCCACAACTGTAAAATGGAATAAGGTGACTCACTTAATGAACAGATAATAACCGGTTTGTGTGCCAGCATGATGATTGTTTTATGTTATCTTGAGTGTGTTTGTGCTATCCTTATTTTGCTTATATTTGGATTGTTAGCTAACGGTTTATCCGTGTTGTAGATTTGTAGAGATAGACAGTTGCAGAGTGATCCGGAACGGATGGTCAGCCGGGTCCACGTACTCATTAGATGGGGATGGGGAAGTCTCCCTTACAGCATGCATGTTATGTATATGTATATGTTTTGTAAGGCTGTCACATGTGTACATTCATACAGTAAAAATATTATGTTTTGAAATTGTTTTAAGTACATTTGTGCCTTGTTGTAAGATCCAAGTAATGTTGTTGTTAAACCAAGGTCGGGACCCATTGTGAGGTCCTAACTAGTAGCTCCCCGAGTTTTGAAACTTGGGGTGTTACAACATGGTATCAGAGCTCTGGGTTGGCAACAATGGCACCTGAAATCTTCTAAAAGACCGGATGTATAAAATAACTGGAACCCAAAAGGGGTCTAAGATTTTCAAAACGGATTTTAGTTTTTACACACGTGCATAGTCGGGTTGTTGGGCTAGTAGTACGTCGGACCACCATCGTTCTCCGTGGATCTCTGCAACTTGGAATGATAAGTGAGTTCGTATATAGACTTATATTGATATGTTTTAATGTATGATTATATAAATGTGTATGTTTAGCATGTTAGTATCCTAAAGGATACCTTATATCCTTTAGTTATGATATCATGAATCGCTTATCGCCTCATGATAAATCGGTAACGGACTTGAAGAGTTTTCAACACAAGATAATGGATTCAGACCGAGGATTAAGTGTTATACTCTGGTGGGCGTCCTTGTGACCATATAAATCATCCGAAGAACGAGTGGGCAAAGAAGTACAAATGTGGAGACAATTTTCACCACAAGTACCGTCCGATGGAAAAGGAATCCCCGAGTCAACTCAGGCAGAAGGAACAGGAAGTCATACAAGGGACTTGGTCGTATGAGGCTGAGAGATGAATTAGAAGAATCATGTAAGAGACGACGAGAGGTCGGATTAGAGATAACGATAAGGGAACAAGAATCATACAGAACGGAGTACAACCAAGATTTGCAGAATAAAAGATGCTACAATCAAGGCAAACGCCGCCACATGTAAGCATGGACATGAGAGTACAAAGAAGATAAGGTGCTGACCTGAGGCAAAGAATTAAAGGAGTACAAAGACAACCATTGACAAATGAGTTTAAAAAACGTGAAATAAATTGCATCATCATAGGGGCAGTTTAAATTACTCAGAGATGCAAGAGTTTCAAGAAATCATGACGTAAGTATCAAATACAGTAGAACCCTGAAATTAAGACAACGGAATTCTATAAATGTGGCGTTACGACAAAACACCAAACTAAGGGAAGAATGTGGGAAAGTTATTTTGGTGAACTAGAGAGTCCATAATAACTTCTCATTCACATAAAGATCTAAGTTACCAACATTAACGGTCATATCAGGGAAACACGAACAAACGATGAACAAGGTAAGAAGAATTGTGAAGACACGCTTACAAGTTATCGTGGAAGACATGACAAACTCATCGACGGCAAATGAATGTTAGGAATAAACTCAGAAGAATATAGTGATCCCATAAGAGAATAAGAGAAATGCAACTTGGGAAGGAGCTGAAGGAGTATTAACAAAGAAATTGGGAGAGATAGATGTCACCAAGCGTATCAAATTTCAAAAAAAAATAGAAGAACCATAAGTCCGTAATCTTATAGAAGATCAACTAAAGACTAGTTGGTAATAACTGAGTCATAACACGTGCAGGTCAACTAGTAGTAACTGGTTGGCAGATAAGGAGACGCGTCAGTAACTCTAATTAAGAACTTAAGAGGAAAGACTAGACGACAGGAATGACCCTTATGTGTTTTGAGACCGAGAGAATTGTGTAAGTGAATTACTACTTACCGGCTAGGAAAAAAGTACAGATCACAACTAGTAGAAACGGATTTTAAGAGGAGAACTAGAGGAGTAAGAAGTATACACTTTGGATAAGGTTCCATGTCAACCAAGACAGAGTATGTGTATCATTTCATACAAGGAAGAATGATGATTCTCCTACGATATATGTGAAAGGAACCTTTGTGACTAAGAGATGCACGGAAAGAAGACCTACAATTAAGTGTAAGAGCGAAGATAGAACCCACAAGTGTAGAGAAGTTTTGACCTCGTCAGAGAGATAAAAAGTGGTGAGGAATCACGAAGTCAGTATCAAAAGGAGTAGGAGGCCGGTAGCCGAGTCAATGGAGTTCAACAGAGAAATATTATAAACAACACAAATGAAGGAACATGTGAGAATGACCTAGGGGACTCGAGAAAGAGAGTTGACTCTAAGGAAAACGGTAGTGAAAGAGATAGAACGAGCTAACGAAGGAAAAAGGGATTAACCAAGTAGTTAGTGCTTACCGGGAATTTTATGCCAGTGGAAGTATGAGAAGAGTGAGTACGAGATATTAAGGTAAGTCAACTATAGACTAACCAATGTCAACGGAGGAAGTGCAAGTGTTGCTGGTAGGGGAGAGTTTTGGGGTCCATCATTTTGGACTCAGGGGAAATGTCCTTACGAGTAGCGGGTGACAACATAATTATCAAAGTAGCGCAGCGAAAGCGTGATGAGTCCTAACCCACAAAACTAAGAACTCGAGAGGACAGAAAATGACGTGTCGAGTTTAAGACGATGATAATTTGTGAAATACATTTCGTTTGGAAGGAACGTGCAATAGACTACATGGAGTGACAAGAAATTTTGTAGAGGAACTGTATCACCATCTAGATAGACGAGAAAGTATGTGCACACAGAAGTATAGAAAGAGAGTGGTACCCCATTATAGATCCAAGTGAAGCATGCCGACCTCGTCAGATGTTGGCAGATCAGTAAATTTGGAATTTAGTACCTAGCAGGGTACTTTAGAATTAGTTTCTTGGTGTAATGAGAAAGGAAGTAACGAAGTAATAAAGGTGTTGTGTAGGGCCTGCTCCAACAAGCTCAAGGTGAGTAATTATCAAGTTGAATCGAAAGACATATAAGAAAAGGAAGCTATGAGAGTGTACTTACAAACCAGTACCCGAACATATATAAAATATAATCTCCAGAGTAGAGTATAAGGAGAATTATATATCGGAATGGAGTTGAGTCGCGTTTTGAGTAAGAGGGGTATTATAGGACACATGGCAATGTTAACAACTATTGAGTAGTGTGAGCAAATAACGGTGATGTGAGATCATCTTGTATCTAATACCGTCATTCCGGACATATTTTATGTCACCCAAGACCTTGAAAAATACGTGAGAAGCCTAAGGTTAAGCTAACAATATATTAGAGATCGATAAATAGTATAATAAGGCGAAGTAAATGCAGATGATGATCACTAGATTTGTGTCTCAAGTGATAGACTATAAAAGGGTAAAGGTGATGATTCCTTACCAGAGGAATAAGATGAATGTGTCATATTAAAAGACAAATCAGTGGGTCGTGATACGAAGAGCATTAGGCACTTGGTAAAGTGCAGGTGGAGGTCTAAGACCTTTGGCTTGAGTGTGTAGTCAAGTAATCATAACGAAGGGAAGAAAGTTGACTAGGTTATTTTTGTACGGTCATCAAAGGATCTGGAAGTGAGTTGCAAAATGCGACCATTTGAGGCTGTAAAGTGGGTTATAAGTGATTGATGGACTAGTAATCCTCACCCTATTGGAGAGTGTAACCCCAGTTTTCTATGGATTCAGTTGAGGGATACTTACCAGATAAAGGTTAGGACATCGGCTTAGAGGATCAAGTAATTAAGCCGGATGATACCGGTAAATATCAGGTAACCACGCTAGAACGTGGTAGCAGGCACTTGTGAGGTCTGTACATGGAAAGATTTCAGAGTTAGTGGTTTTATGAAAAGCCGGCGAGGCTACCAAGAATACTATAGACAATATGAGGCATAACCTTTCAGAGACCTTTGTGGAGATAGTTGTAATCTAGGGAGCGACGAGTTAGGGCTTGGCCCTATATTTGTGTTATATTGTGTGACTACTTGTTTATTTCATGCTTGAGTGCATTGTCAGGATGTGTGTTATTGGTGACCTTGAGATGCCGGATACTTATATGTGGAAACGATGACTCTTGTGCATTAACAAGTAGATACAGTAGATTCGTACCTTCAGGGCTGACCTTATGACTGGTGTAATACCCAGAAATATTTCTTCCGGCTATTTCAGATATAAATCAGAACTCGACCGTTGTGACCTCTTTCCGGCGCTTTAGTCCTTTTGTATGGACTCCGACATTACGAGTCTTCCTTTTAAGTTTCGGGACGAAACTTATTTTAAGGGGGTACTGATGTAATATCCGGAATTTTTATTTCGTTTAATCCCGTAGCAAACCGGATTTCGATCCGTTGATCCTTATATGTCTACCTAGTCGGACACAATATTTCAAAATTTTATCATTATATGTAACCTCGCTTCACATAAAATGATAAGAATGGTATAGCAAACCCTAATCCACCAAACCCTAATTTAGAACATGACGTGTCTTTGACAAGGTCATGACGTCCTAGAGACGAGAACATGACGAGTTATGACGAGACCATGACAAACTCGTGACAAGGATATGCATGGGTTTGACAAAGCCATGACAAGTTTTGACAACTCAGCCCACCTTTGTTTTTAAAACTTCAACCCACTTTCTCTCTTTCTTTTTTTTTCAGCCCAGCCTTTACCCTACCTCAGCCCACACTCCTTTGCTTCAGCCCGGCCGGGAGCTGGACAAGCAGCGCAGTGAGATCCCCAGCCCAGGAAAAAGACGCTGCTTCTGTACTCCTCGCAGCCCAAGGAAAGAGCCGGTCTGCTTCTGTCCTCCTCGTAGCCCAAGGAAAGAGCCGGCCTGCTGCTCTACTCGTCGCAGCCCAGGAAGGTGACGGGCCTGCAGTCTCTTCTCCTCGCAGCCCAGGAAGCCAGTAAGTGAGGAAGGCGTTATACTCCACGTCCGGGGCAACCGTTACGTAATCTCTATCCTCTCTCAGCAGATCTGATTCTTTCCTCTTCCAGCGTTTACATTACCTTCTGCATCCCAGATTTCACGCAAGCTGTTGCACACAATCCCCTTCACAAACCGGCACCCTCTCAGACTTCTCAACATCGCTTCAGTCGGACTTCACGCCAGCACAACCTACAGTTGGCCTTCTCGACAAAACCAAGGACGCCGCCCAGTGATCTCATGCACGAGTTGTTGACCAGGTAATCAGCTGCACCTTGCATCCTTCGCTCCATTCAACTCGGATGGTAACAACTTCCCCTTGGTTTGCTGTGCGCGAGCAGGTAGGTTAGATTGTCCTCTACGACCCCAATCACACTCGAGTACCCCTGCGCAAGAGCCTCGAACCTAGCCACACTCCTTTCTCCCAGCATGTGAGTACATCTCTGCTCCTTGGTACTTATCTGTTCAGCTGACTCAACCTGTCGAGTCTTACCTCCGTCCCACATGTCTCTATGATAGGGAAAGAGTCTATCTCTGTGGGAACTCTTGAACTGGGTGAAACAGGAGAGCCTCCTACGAATCTGACCCTCGGTATTGCAAGAGGTAAGCCTCCCTCATCCTTCCAGTTTAGCCTTTCTTTCCTGAGAATATGTATGTAAGTGTATGTGTAGGGGTAAGGTTAGGTTTTCTTGTGTGTTGTTGTGAGAGAGAGTAAATCCAAGGAGAGGGTAGTAGTAAAGCTTGGTTAATGCCCTCCTGAAATGTTAATATCATGACTACTGGACTGCAAGAGAAGTAGATTAGGCTGCCACAGAAAAACTGAAGTGAAGAGTTCCTTTTAAAATTCGGATTTTAGGTTTAGAAACTGCCTAGCTTGTAGACCAATGTTAGAGAGTTTGGATGATGATCCACCGTTGAAATTTTAATAGGTAATAGGTGGATGTATGTAGTTTACAGTATTAAAATTTGAGAAGAAATGAACGGTCGGATTAAAAGTTATAAGGTCCCAAAGTAGCGTAGTTGAGCTGTTGCAGTTTCTCAGTTTTCTATATTGGCGAGCAGCCAACTTTGTGACCAGATTTAGGTATGATAAACTCATTATTTTTGGCTGAATTTTGGATATGATATAGTTGACATATAGTTGTAGAACATATTAAAATTTGAGAGGCATCCAGCGAGTGGTTTGGGATTTATGATTTTTCCAAGATTGAGTCGTAAGCAGTTTTTCTGTTGTGCTGAAATTCAGTTTTGGGAGATAGTTTTAAATATGATTTTGATCTCCTTTGCAGCTAAATTTTGGATATATTATAGATAAGATTTTATATTAGAACATATCAAAATTTGGGATAAATCCAGTGAGTAGTTTAGGAGTTATGATTTTTCAAAGTTAAGACAGTGTGTTGTTCGTTAGGTGTTGTAACCAACTTTAGAATTTTTTGTAGAAGTGATGCTTTAACAGTTTTAAGAAATTCTTTCTCCTACGAGTAGATAGGATATCATAGATGACCTAGAGAATTATTTCGGAATTTTTATAAGATTATTCGAATTTTATATTTGAAGCTGTAATTGGACTTTAGTGACTTTTCGGGAAATAGAAAATGAGTAGTTTTTCTAGTTGTTACCTAAAATCATCCTAGATAGTAGAATATGGTTAGTTAGCCTCAAACTATAATTTAAGTACATATTCCGAGTTTTTAGAAGTTTCGGGACCAGGGGTAAAATGGTCATTTACCTGTATAAGGGTATTTTGGTAATCTCTTGTTGATCGATTTTTTATATCTTAGAAGTTGGAGACTTTTAAGAAAGTGGGATACATTATTGATTCCCTTGTCTTGTATAACAGGCAATTGAGTTCCTACGGTTACATACCGAGTTGAGATTAAGAGAGTTGTGACTTGACTCAGGTAAGTCCTTTGGGCTTACTTAGCTGACTTCTAGATATGAGTATGGATAATGATGGTGGTGTGTGAATGATATGTTTATAGTTATATTTTAGTAGTAATTATCTACCGACCTATACTTTGGCCTAAGAGTAACGGGCGGTGGCATTCTGCTCAGTTGGCCTGAGGGCGCTGGGGGTTTCTTTAGGGACTAATCCACACTCGGTTTGTAGTGATGCTACCGGCGGAGGTAAGCTAGACCTACACCCAGTTGGATAAGGAACGGAGGCGAGAACTCTTAAGATTTCTCGTGCCACAAATGTAAAATGGAATAAGATGACTCACTTAATGAACAGATAATAACCGGTTTGTGTGCCAGCATGATGATTGTTTTATGTTATCTTGAGTGTGTTTGTGTTATCCTTATTTTGCTTATATTTGGATTGTTAGCTAACGGTTTATCCGTGTTGTAGATTTGTAGAGATAGACAGTTGCAGAGTGATCCGGAACGGATGGTCAACCGGGTCCACGTACTCATTAGATGGGGACGGGGAAGTCTCCCTTACAGCATGCATGTTATGTATATGTATATGTTTCGTAAGGCTGTCACATGTGTACATTCATACAGTAAAAATATTATGTTTTGAAATTGTTTTAAGTACATTTGTGCCTTGTTGTAAGATCCAAGTAATGTTGTTGTTAAACCAAGGTCGGGACCCATTGTGAGGTCCTAACTAGTAGCTCCCCGAGTTTTGAAACTTGGGGTGTTACAGTCCGTTCCTAAGGTCTCATCACCAGGTAAGTCTCAAAGAGCCTAAGGAATGGAATTCTACACAAACCGGATGGTATCCTAGGGATTTGGCCTCTCTTTACAGGGTAAGTCTCGGAAAGGCAAGTTCTAGGCACCTATCCTAACACACTCAGTCCAATAGCGGCTTGTGAGGCTCACTACTACCTAATGTTTGTCATCTTTGATATCTAAGAGCAAGAATCACCGGGTAGGTCTCTTCTAAACACTTAGTTGCTAGCACTAGCTCACCCTAGGATAGTTTGAACTCAACAAACACTAGGATTTCAACATCTTAACATTCTAGAACTTAGACTCATCAAATCAAACAAATCAGACAAACCACGGGTTGTTCTACACTTCCACGGCCGTGGACTGGCAGGAACAAACCGTGGACTCCAACAGAGGTTTCGTTCTAGTAAATGAATCATCCATCGGCGAATCTAAGTCCATCCTATCATAGTCCAAGCCATAACCATCTTTTCCTTACCCTAGAATCGCATCTATTTAGCCTACAACATACATCATCTCAATCGAAATCATCAAACATAAAATCATAGCTTCCATTTGCAAGATAATGAAGAGAAAGAGGTGAACAAGTTAAACAAGTAAAACCAAGCCGAAAGTAAGATTAGAAAGACTCACAACCCTTCAAAAGAAGGTTTAATCGATTCTTACAACTCTAGAAATCGATTCCGAAAATCTTCACTATAAAACTTATCAAGGACTAGCAATGGTGTGTTCTTCTCTTCTTCTCCAATGGAGCTTCTTCCTCCTCCTCCAATGGTAGCTCCCTTCCAAGCTCCCTCTTGAGAGAATCTTCTTGTTGAGAGTGTGGTGGAGAGTGTGGATTTGATTGGATGATAGGGGATGTTCTTCTCTCAGCCTTGCAGGACCACTTTTATACTACAACCTTGCTAGAGTCGGCCATGAGATCGTGGCACAACTGTCACAACCGTCTGGCAAATGGAAGCTATGATTTTATGTTTGATGATTTCGATTGAGATGATGTATGTTTGATGATTTTATGTTTGACTTTGATTTACTTGAATAGGGTATTTGGGGTGGAATGTTAGGAGGAATCTGCATCCAAACTATCATTTTGGTCGTGATTATTTTACTCACAAACTGGCGTACAGAAGTAAGTTTATTCTTACTCTACATTTTTAGGTTGACATGTAAAAATTTTAACGAATTAATGCTAATGAACCTACAAATTATCTATAATTACGCAGGCATCTGAAGAAGAGAGTCGGATTCGTAAATGGGGAGGATCAATTGCAGATACATAAGAATTTGACCTTAATATGTGGTTTGAATGACCAATTTTGTAGAGATATCAATGGATAATTTATGAAATTGGGGTGTCATTGTTGGTTGTTTTAGTAGAAGTTGGTGGTGTCATTCAAGTTACTTTAGGAATTTTGTTTCATTATTGTTAATTTAGTAGAATTTGCAAGCTCTGAATGCAAAATTTTTGTATGCTCAATTTTTATATCTTAGAAATCAATAAAGATATTTTGCCGAATAGTTTACTTGTATTATAGTTAACCCCAAATGTCGATTCGCCTGAAGCTCATCCAGTATTTTTAGAAATTTCCACAAAGAAAAAGATTTTTGTATAATATATATATAAAAAATGCTAAATACATAGATATGTAAAAATATGACCATTATATTCTTTATGTGAGTTAGATTCAATTAATCCTTGCATTATTTTGATTCTCCCATGCGTTACCTAGTGATAAAAATAATCAAGGGCTTTTCATCTTGATATTTACAAGTTTAGTATTTTCATTATTTGTTTGCTTTCCTTCTTATACCTTTTCTATATATTTTATTAAAAATTCAATTATAAAATAATAAAATCTATAAAAATAAATTAAAAACTAATTATGATCACATTAAATAATAATTTTATAAATAATAAGTAATGTATCATAATATTTTTTTTAATTTAAAAAATCTAAAATGGTAAGTTTAAAGCTAATTTTTTATTTTTGAATTAAAATAAAAAATATTTTTAATTTTTATTTATTTTCAAATTAATATAAATATATTTAAAATTAAATTTAAAA